>ML776856.1:874836-888525 GCA_009831015.1 Picea engelmannii | reverse complement strand
CAACGGCCATATCTCAAGCTTGCTTTTAACGGTTGCGATCAAATCACGATTTCGGGGTTTTCATTGTCGAGTGAACTTTGCATATTGAAATCCCGATCCCCGAATCTCTGATGGCTTATCTCCCTCGCAACTTCTGCAGATCTGACAGTTGTCGGCCTTTCGGGAAATTTGGATGGGATCCAACGGTCACTGGATCTCTGTCTTCCTTCTTCTCTGTAAACTCTTGCTGCGCGCGTTTTCTTCAATGTTGTTCCTTCTGAGCTTTTACGTCTGAATCCCCAAGGGGTTTTATCCTTCTTATCCTGCCATCTCCACTGTTTCCATTAATGACAACAACCATCAACACGTATTCATTGCTTGTTCAATATTTGCCAACAGGCTGAATCCGACTGGGGAGCTGGTCAAAGACCTAAAGGTGCCCTAAAGGGCTCCTTATTCACACTAAGAACTGATTGCATAATACCTCAAAGCTATGCTATAAAAGGAAGCCATGGGTGCACTATATTTTGAAGGAATTCATTTGTATTGTTATGCTGCTAATATTCTCTTGGAGGATCCTATGTTCTCAATAAAAGCATGCTAGCACCATTTCATTTACCCATTCATATCACCTCTATATTGAATGTGCTTTGGATTCTCTTCAACATTTCATTTTAGTTCCTTACTTGTAAGAAGAGCTCAATATTTGGGGGTCCAAGATCCCTCCCTTGGAGGAAGAGGGGACCCAAATCATCCCTTTCTCTTTGGTGTTTTCTTTCCACTAATACAATCCTTTCCATTGGTAGCATGAGTCTTGTTTATTTCATGTTCTAATGTCCTTATGCACTATAATTTGATTTCTTTTATCGTTCTTAGTTTAATTATTTTCTATCTTTTATGCTTTATACTTCTAACTCTTTCCTCTACTATTGCCTTGCCTAATTGACCCAACTGGACTTGTAAGCACCCTTATTTTTCTCATTTAGGTGACAAAAGAGGTGCAACAGATTGGCAACTCCACTGGGGAAAGGTATCAATTTCCTACCCCATATGGGTTATTTTAGCTCTTCTTTTTGTTTCTTTAACTTGCAGGGACCATAACCGACCCAAGTCGACCTGCAAAAAGCCAAGTTCAAAGATGAGCAGAGAGAATTTCATCCAAAATTTTCTTCAGAGCCTTGTAACAGACAGTGCGCACATGTTTTAACCCACAGGCACGTCTTCAGTGCACGTGCACCAAAACCACTATATTTCTCAGTGCCTTCTGTGCACCAGTGCCCATAAGTCACTTTCAATTCATGCATTGGCACTCACAGTGCCTTTGTCTATTCTGAGACCCACGCACCTGTGTCGAAAAACACACATTGTAAGCTTTTTGTGATCTATGGAAGGCCCATAACCTTCTTAAAATTGATTCCATGCACATTGTAATCTGCACCACACTTATGTCCCCTCTCCATATGAAGGGATTATTCAAAACATAGGCACTTAGGGGGTTAAAATCATTAATTTCTCTTTTACTTTTGTTTTTCCACGTGGATGGCTTGCTTTGACTAAAAGTATAAGTTAGAATCAATTTTTTTTTAAATCACATATAAAAATTGCATTGGGACCAGAAATTGGATATCAATCATTGAGTATGCTCTTCTTTCGCGCCCCAAAGTGATCTTGAGAATTAGAAAGAGATTGAGGAAAATTTTCATCTCCCTTAAAAAGACAAAATATTTAGGAGAGGACAACAACCCCCTCGAGACTCCTCTTAGTTTATTTTTCAAACACATCTTAAGATTGTAACAGGCCCATACATGCCCACATGCTACAAAGATAGGATAGTGATTGAAGTTTACTTTCTTATATTAAATCTTTAGGGAATTTTAAAGGTTTTGTAATGGGCCCATACATGCCCACATATGCACAATCTAGGATAGTTTCAAAGCTTTCTTAGATTAAATCACATTAGGGAGTTAAAGGAATAGTAAGGACCCACATGTTCACATGCTAGTTTCCTAGGGACTTTAAAATTCCACAAGGTTGTACCAATGAAATTTAGTTAATTAGGTAATCAAGACCTGTAAGGACCAAGCGAAGTCCACATGCAGCAAGGTGACAGCTAATTTATTAAAAACAATTTGGCACACTTTCACTTATTCACACACAAAGTCACTACTCACTCACATAGTCTTCATCTCGAAATGTGGAGGTTGAAGTAAGTTTCATCCAAAGGGATTCCGAAACACCCCACCCTTTTCTTGATGAAACTATCCACTCCCACTTAATTTCAATGAGATTGGCTCACAACCCTAATCTCTCAAACAACCACATCTAAATTTTTTCTAAAAACTCACTAAGTTTTCCTCTACAGTTGGTGCCAAAAGAAATTTTTTAGTCTAGATAGGATTTCAGGGATAGGCATCCAAATAACTCCCCATTATCTGGTTCTCACATCTTCAAACAATAGAAGTTGTCAAATAAAGAACTTTAAATCCTCCAAGTCAAGTGTTCCTACACCATAAGGCAGGGAGATACCCGTGAAGGGTTGAAGTTCGAGGTCCAGTTGTTTTGTGCATCCCCTCTTGAGGCACTCACCTCTTGGATGGGATCCAGCCCGTGACTCATTTCTTAGGCCAAAAATATAAATGTCGCACTTTGACCGAGGTACCTAGTGACCAAATTTTAGGACATCTACCCAGGTGGCAATTGTGGGCTGCTGGCTATCAGGAAATATCGCTAGCTCTTTCAGGATATGCACCCTCTACCCCTCATTATAATTGATTACTTCATCCTTCACTAGTTCCTCTTCTGGTGGCTTCAGACCCCATTGTTGAGTGTTATTGGAAGGTCCATTTCTATTTGAGAGGAAGGACGTTACGTCTTTTAGGACACGAGCACTTGTTTTCTTTGTTCTCCCACACGGAAAAAATCCACCTACCCACATGTATTCTTCTTTATCAATTGATTTATGTATGTTGTTCATGTGATTACATACGATTATGAGATATATTGTGAAGGTCCAAGTTAGACAAAGTCTCTTGTTCATTAATTACTCTCATCACCATTTGCACACATCCACTTTGCTAGTCGGACATCATAGGGGACCCATAGAATCCCCGTCATTCCAGATGCTTACTAAATCTCCCTCCCATTCTAGGGGGAGTTCCTAGTCTTGCCAACTCATTGGCCATACTTTCCCACACCCCTGTGAGTGCTACTATCTTGGGATCATATTTTCTTGGCTCCACTTTGCTTGGGTCCACTTCCCAAGGTCAAGCATCCCCACACTCTCCTTTACACAAAAGCGGGGGACCAATTTCTTCTCAAGGGGGAAGTACAAACCCACCTAGTCCCCCTCAAGGGTCAGGTACATAAAACACTCACACTATGGCCGAAACTAATCCTCTGCCACCACCTCAGATTCCATACTTGGCTTCCCTCAACATATCGGATCTGACTAAACTCACCAATGATCCTATATTGCACGACCCCACATGGCCTGCAATGCCTACCAAACTGCCTTCAGACATCCCCAAGTTTGAAGGAAAAGAGGGAGACGATCCTGCCAACCATATCATGACCTTTCACTTATGGTTCTCTTCAAACAACATCACGGACTATTCCATCCAATTAAGGTTATTTCAACGTACACTCACTAGCCCATCAGCTAAGTGGTATGTAGAAGAAAAATATGGGTCCCATGTGACCTTTGAGTCCTTGGCCAAATCATTCTTGACCTTCTTTCAACTTCCAATTCGTCATGAAAATGGCCTCAAACTACTCTTGGAATTAAAAAAAACCTTTTCCATGCACATCGCTAACCACATTCATGAATGGCATCGGAGACATAGTCTCTGCAAAGTTGAAGCTACTCCACAACAATGTCTCAATTGGTTCCTCAAATCACTTATTTCCCTCCTTGCCAAAGACATGGCCGCCACCTTCCCCCAGTTTGAAGAAGAAGCCATTAGCAAGGCGCAACAGTTCGAACTCATTTACTCACAGTCAGGGTACTTATATACGGTACTACCTAATGCCCCGAGACCCATACCATTCGGCCAGGACAAACCTGGGATGTCTCACTCAGTGGATGGATTAATTGGTACCACTACACACCATAATTCACATCCCCAACAACCACCGATGTATGGAACACCTCAATATCCACTAGCATATGGTGGGCCCCCTTATTATAATCCTCCCTCTTATCCACAACCATATCCCTTAACCTTTCCTCCAATCGCCAGCACCCACCATACACCCAGTGGCCCAACCTAGTTCTGGTACCCCCTCTCCCTCGGCTTACACCCTAAGCACTAGTCAAAACACCATGCGTTCCTATGCATCTTACGGATCATTACCACAAAATAATCCATACTTTCCATTCCCTAGTCCCACCTAGCCTATTCCTTCGCCACAAGGACAACCACATGCTAGGGTTAATTTTGTTCAACCGTCTCCCATTTAGCAATATCAAAATTTTGAACAGATGAATACGACGTATCCATCCCATCAGTCGAACAATGCCATAAAGAAAGGAAAAAATCAAAATAGTAATAATCCCCGACCAGGAGGAAACCAAAACCAACCCCAGTCGAACCAACTTGCCATGGGAAACCAAAACCAAGGGAACCAAAACCCCCAAGGGGGAAATAACAATAAATGCCAAGGGAAGAAAAACAACAATATTTGAACAAAATTCCCTTGTGCCCTTTGCAGTGAGTATGGCCATTATACTCACCATTTACCCCAAATAGTGGACTTTAAATGGATGAAGGAATCTAGAAATGGACTGCGTCCCTCAATACTGCCTGCTCCCTAGTAGGCCCCATAACAATATGTACAGCACCCACCCCCGGCTATGTTGCAAAAACCCATACCAAATCAAGGGGTGATGAACACCCAAAAAGAGATGCAACCTACCCCACAATAGGCAGGACCATATCACAACCTGGGCACTTCTATAGATTGAACTATCCTCCTCACTAGTGAGGAAGAAATTCTTCTACAAACGTCCAATTGTCAATACACCTCACCCTATGACCCTACTCCCACTACTTCGGAGGCCACCCCAGTCATGACTGGCCCACCTTTGATGATTCCACACCCTAATATTGAAACACCTCTTCGCATCCCTCGCATCCCCTTGCACATGAATGTCCACAACTGTCAAGCTAGGGCAACCCACAATTATAGTTTGGTCGATGACTTGGCACAATCCCCCACTGCCATGTCAGTCTTAGAAGTTCTTCAAACCTGTCCTACTCAATGAAAATCGTTACTTTCCACTTTAGGGGTAGCCAATCCTACTGATACTCGGCTCATCACATTTGATCTCGACAGTGGAGAACCCCGTCGCCCCGCTCTTGTCGCTTTTCAAATACCAATTAAAATCTAGAATATCACAGTCCACTGCTGCATGTCCAAAACCGTCTGGCAGAAACTTGGCTCTCTAGAGATAATACCCTCTGCCATTACTCTGAGGGCTTACGATGGACAACCCTCATCTCCCGAGGGGCTCTTACAAAATTTCCCCATCGAACTCGGGGGAAAAATCATTCTTATTGACATTGAGGTTATCGATGCCCTGTTCGACTACAATATTTTGTTTGGTTGTAGCTACATGTATGCTATGAAGGTATTCGCCTCTTCTATGTTCCAAACCATGATGTTTCCCCATAACGAAAATATCATTACCATCGATCAAGTATCACATTATGAGCCTAACCCTTCATCCAACATCGACAACATCCTCCATTTTGTCCACACTAATCCGGATGCCTATTCACTCATCGAGACGAGCCCTCGAATTTTTAAGGACCCATCCTTGCTAGGTACATACCATGGATAACCACCGCTCATCCATCCCTCAACACAAGTATGTGTCATCTCCACCAATGGAATGACAAATGAAGATACTCTCCCTCCCACTGAGGCCTCTTTCATCCCTAACGTCCCACTAGTCTCAGAACTCCTCCCTCAAGAATCTTCTGGAACTTGTTTAGCTCTACCCATTCCTGATATTCCCCTCCCCCGTGGCCATATCCCAGTTTGGGAATTAGTCCCCCAAGCCATTACCCAAATCCCTTTCTTTTACCCCCCACCGAGTGTACAAGCTTTCCAAGTGGCTGCAATTCTCACCCTTCTTAATATGGTGCTGGAAATCCCATTTTGGTATCTACATCCACCTGAGATGGTCCCTCAACCATCCCTCCCTCCCCAAATAGAAGGAATCCCGATGCAAATTCCCATACTTACCCCCACCATCCCACCCACACTCCCACTCACTAGCAGCCCTGCTACAGTTGGGGGAAGATGGAAAAAGAAAGAGCCCACCGCTCCACTTCCCCCATGTGTCCAACTTCCTTGTGCGCTATGAGAGAAAGATAGACACCCCACCAACAAATGCCCATCTCTACCTGAGCTACGCAATCTAATTCAACTCCCTCGAGCACCACCACCACTTGTCGCTTCATCTAGTACTACCACTATCTCCCCTAACACAAATAGAAAAGTACCGTGAACCAAATTTGCATGCGCCATTTGTTCAAAATATGGCCATTATACACACCATTGTCCAACGTTACCTCAATTCCAACAAACGCTAACCACCGTATGCCAACACTTTCAGCAAGAACCCACCCTAACACATGTCATTGACATCCATTATGTCATGACCTTGTTCAATGAACGTATGTGGCGTCCTTTCTCTCTATGTTAATCACTTGATCATTTCACATATCAATGTCCTATGATCATTGAATACAAACATCGCCAACTGACCCGTATTCAAACCCTACACCCCCCCCTCCAGCAGAACCAGTGAGTACCCCTACCCCATTACTTGATCTGGTTCATATCTTCTCGTTGGAACCTGAGGCACTCCCTAGTCACCCATGGTTCCTGGATGATTTATATGAGGATTTTCCCCCAAATCCCCCCAATTCTCTAACTCATTTCCCCACAGAAATTCTATGCCCTACTACTATTTTTAACCCACAATATCTCAATATTTGGTTTATGTCGAGTGGACCATCACAACCTCCTTGCGATACCCCCTCTACATCGTCACCACAAGAAAACAACCCCATGATGACCATCACCAAATTTACTCCTCTCGATCCCCTATATTTTCGACAGTTTCACTGCGACGAAGACATCCTTGAGGATTTAACTAAACCCGATTTCCCATGGGACGCGCTCCACCACAGAGCACTTTTTCCTTCACAGGAAGCCTTCACACCTCCTAACCAAAACCCCATATACGCAGTCGAAACCAAATATTTTCTCCGATCGGGGCATATAGATTGGTTCAATAACCCTATCCCTGCCCCAGATTCTTTTGAAGAATGCAATATGGCCAATATTTCCCCCACCACCAAAATCGATATTTCCATCAAATCTAGGTTCTTAGAGGAAATCACCATTGACGTCGCATGCTCTCCTGAAGAAGTCACCGCCTACAAAGCTCTCTTTTAGGAATACCAGGACATTTTTTCCTGGTCATACACAAAGATGCCTGGCCTTGATCCCTCTATTTTCGAACATCGTATCGACACCTGGCCTGATATCACACCTATCCGTAAAAAACAACGTCCACTACACCCATCCAAAGATGCGGCCATCAAAGCCAAAATTGACAAATTACGCATTGCAGGGTTCATCTACCCCATTGCATATACATCATGGGTCTCCAACCCCATCAATGTCAACAAAAAATACGGAATTATCTGCATTTGTATGAACTTTCGCAATCTCAATCACGCATGTCCCAAGGACAACTTTCCAACACCCTTTATCGACCAAATTATCAATGATTGCGCCGGTCACGAGGCCCTGTCTTTCATGAACGGTTTCTCTGGCTACAACCAAATTCAAATTCACCCAGCCGATCAGTACAAAACCGCATTTACTACCGCCTGTGGCACTTTTGCGTATCGTGTCATGCCTTTTGGCCTCAAGAATGAAAGAACCATTTTCCAATGCACCATGACATACATTTTTCATGATTTGGCTCAAATCATCCTTGCCTACTTGGACGATCTCACCACTCGCTCCAAAAAACGCATTCAACATCTCAAAGATTTATGAATCATCTTCCAAAGGTGTCGTCAGTACAACATCCACTTGAATCCCCTCAAGTGCGTGTTCTGCGTCACTACTGTGCGCCTCCTTGGGTTTATAGTTTCCCACTGTGGCATTACAGTTGACCCCATCAAGGTCCAAGCCATCACAGAAATTTCCCCAGCACAGAATTTACACCAACTGTAGAGCCTACAAGGTAAAGCTAACGTTTTATGCCGCTTTGTCCCTAATTACACCACTCGAGCACATGGTTTCCTTCGCCTCTTACGTCATGATATCCCATTCCAATGGGATGAACATGCCCAAACTTCTTTTTATGATCTTAAAGTAGCCCTCTCCAATGCCCCACTGATTAGTACACCTGACTATAACTGTGACTATATCCTCTACATATCAGCCTCAACCGGCTCAGTAGCTGTTTTGGTGGGAAATCCCCCTACGGAATAGCATTTAGGGTTATATTATGCATGCAGATAAGACCAAAATAATCCTACTTTCTACCATCACCCCAGACCTAATCCCCATTTATTTTAAGTAAATACATGGTTAAACGAACATACGTTGTTCCAGATGTTCGATGTCGATCCTTCTTCACGTTTGATCTCTTGTTAGCAGCTATCCTCTCAAGACTGACCTACGTACAAAACAAGCAACAAACTCTACATGCATTTGTTCTACAGATTAATGGGTTAGAGATTCAAACATATATTCACTAAACTATGAATAACTCATATAGTGGGACAGGAAAATCATTTCTTTATTATTAACTTTAATGAATCAACTTACAATGTTGAGACCGACCATCGCTCCGCAAACCTGATCCTAGGCTCCTCTTCAAATGTCCTCCAACTTCTTTTCTCTGTATCTCTCTTTGCACAAGGATGGATAAAGGGTTGGGAGAATGGGAATGTGCAATTGGGCAGAGTTTCTTTAGTATTATTCTCCTCCTCCAAATGGGACCCCTAACCCTTCTTTTATAGGCTAGAAGAAGCTAGGTATTTGGATGAACCCTCAGACATGCATGGTCGAGAGTTTTAGTTAACTCACCCAAAGATGTGTGTTCCATTGGCAAATTTTCTTTTTTCATGCTTTTGTAGGTCCACGCGGGTTGTTTTAGGTCAGCTAGCGTGTACACGCGTGTAGTAATGGAGTAGGGCATGTGGGCCCTTATAAAAGAGGTTTTTTTTAAAGAGTTGTTCAACAGTGTTTTGGCAAAGAAGGAATCTGAGATGGCCTGATGCCAGGTAAACATGCATGGTGCAAATTAGGGTTATAACAGATGCCCCCTAATGTGTGAGGTCAGAAGAGCATCTGATGGATGAAATACATTACCAATATTTACTGATGTGTCGAACAAGTGAGCCCAGGAACCAGAAATCGGGAGGTGTCATCTGCAAAAAATAACAATTGTCTCAAAGAGGCGGTCATACCCATGCTCGGGATAGAATAATTGCATGGATACCAATCAAATACACTGTAGATCCATGTCAAATAACTATATAAAGTGTAGCCATGAACAATACACAGCGGAGCTACATCTCAAAATCAATAAGATATACATATAGAGTATCCATCTTCAAGAAGCTGATATGGCCTGATGGCTGGATATGAGATCTTTAGAGCTCGAGAAACAACTTCAGAAAATCTTCAAAACTCGGGTAGGAGTGTAATATGAGTGTATGACTTTACTACCCAAAGGTCTTCAACGGCTTGTCGATCATGGACTAGATAATCTTGATGATCAAACTTAAGGCTTCATTGATTCTGAACAAGGACTTAATTGGACATTCAGGATGGTCGGGTATGAGGGCAAGAGACAAACTGTAGAGGGGACGACTCGGGCTTGGTGACAAACTTCCCTTGGACAACAGCATGAAAAATGATGAGACTCAAGAAGCATGGCATTAACATAAGTTTACGAGACAGGAGGCAACGCAAACTCTCCATATGTTCGGAAGAATAACCAAACAAAGGAGGACATAGCTCTATGTAGTGAGAAAAGCTTCCTAAGGTCATATTAAATCCCAGGGTTTGATGAACAAAGGGACAGATGTCCTTTATCCAAGGGAGACTCATTATGCTGCTAATAAATAAAATACTTTTCCCTTCCTCTTTTTGGGGTATATTTGACTTTTTTTGTCTTTTTCAATAATTTTGGAAAAAAGAATAAAAGAATGTTACGTTACAAAAGATAATCGAGTGTCGCAAACATACTAGTTCCAAGCGTATGGAACACAGGGATGTTCAGGGAAAAGAGACATATGCAAGAAAAGGACATTCGGGAAAAAACCTCTAGGGGCCAAAGGTGTCAAGACGCAGAGGCAAAGTGCTATAGGGCTTGCGTATGAGGCATGCTTCAAATGGTTCAGTTGAGAGCAACATGGAGCCGACATTAGGCCAAAGATGTGGTTATGCAAATGCGATTAACAAAACACACAATGGTAACATCCTTCGATGTAGATTTAACGAGCCCAGAGAAGGTAAACTCGACGGTTTTTCATATGTAGGGAGTTTGAAAAAAACGTAAAAGAAGACTCCATTGGGGCACCTTTTTCGAAGGTAGTCTAGTCGGTTCGAAAAAGGGGTAAACTAGCATTGACAAGACGTCTACTCAAAACCATTTTAATGAGTGTGATAAAGACAAGATCACTCGACCATTTTTTCACTTTTAAGGAGTCTGAAAAAAGCTTAACTATGGAATCCGTCAGGAATGTTCTTCTGGACCATTTTAATGAGTGTGAAAGAATAAGGTCACTCAACGATCTTTTCAATTTTAGGGAGTCTGAAAAGAGCTTAAATATGGACTCCGTGGGGGTTCCTTTTTCGTAAATTTAGTCCCTCGAGCTTGAAAAGGGGTTAAAATGATACCTAAGAGTACTCTTCTAGAGAAATGAAGTTCCATAGAGTATACCTTTGTTCGTACAGTTGACTTTCTAGACTGAAAAAGGGGTAAACTACCACCGGACAGACGTGACTTCAAATTTCAGTTTAACGAGCGTGAAAGGCCACAAGATTGCTCGACAATCTTTTCATGTTTAGAGGGTCTAAAAATGGCTTAAAAGAAGACCCGTAGAGGTTACTTTTCTCAGTTAATACGAATGAGATCGAAAAGCATAAATGCAGTCTCGCCAGATGTTGCTTTCAGATCTCAAAGCGAGCTTGAAAAACAACAAAGTTAGCTCATGATCGACACTTTGTGGGTCGATGGCAGGTATCTTCTCGAGGGAGCAGTATGCTCCGACGAAAACATTTTCTATGATGCCAGGGGTTCTGGAGATATTTATCGGTATGGTTTTAGTGATGGTTTCCATATTACCCTTAGAAAAGACCTCATGTGTAGCTAAGGGATTAATAGGACAAGACCTATCTCTAGTCATAGTCAAGGTGAATTATCCAGCCTCGATTCTACTTAACTCTGGGAGGAAGTATGATCTGTGATGAAGATCATCCCAAGTTTTGTTTGGACTAGTCATTGCTTCAATTGCTGCTTCGTCGGAGGGCAAGACTAAGTCTAATGAATCGGTGTCAGTAAAAGAACCTTGAGCCCAAATAGGCTCTAGAGGCGGATCTAACTCTTGTGCAGGAGTTGGATCTGGGTTGGCCAAAGTTTGTTGGACTAAAGAGTACGCTACTTCATCTGTTGACAAGGGCATGGACATGCCCGGGTGCCCTGTCCCTTCCACCATGGCCGATGGGGAAGGAAGTATCCACAGATCGTTGAAGCAAGTCATGCAAAATGGAAAAACTTAGAAAATATCAGCCTTATGGTGGTCGGATATGAACTTGATATCGCCTTGAGGGGGCAGGTAATCAAAGGTACCCATCAAAGATGGGAAAAAACCAACCCCTACGTTGACTACGCCTGGTTAAGGATTATCAATCATCGGGACCATGGATGCCACCTATTATCACCCCATAATTTATGGGAATCATCTTATGACTTGGATATTATCTATATCTGGTGATTTGGTTTACAAATGATATTTCATTCTTCAAATAATTTGTGAAAAGAAAAAAGAAAGAAAAAAGAAAAAGAAAGAAAAAGAAAAAAGAAAAGAGGGCTAAAAAGAATTGAAGCGAAGGCCCCATGCAATAATAGCAACTTGGTCATACCTTTGAAGCATGACCTAGTTCTTTTAAATTTTCAATGTTGATAGGTTAGTGAATGCATCTGATCAGACCATCTAATCCTGGTCAGATAGCCCCTAGGTTAGAATTAGTGAATACATCTGATCAGACCCTCTAATGCTGATCAGATAGCCCCTAGAAAGAATAAAATCTTGACCCAACTGTTTAATCTGGGTTAATTGCCTTGTGACAGTAGGTTAGGACGTAGGTTAATTGCCTTGCCCCCCTTGCCAAAATGAAGCCAGATTGATAAAGATGTTACCCCATGACTCCAGTGCCTAAATGTAATTGAATTGATGCCCCCCTTGGTGGTGTATATGAGAAATATCGAAAGAAAACCCATATGAATGCCCTAATCCTAAGTTTTCCTACATATGACATTCTTCGACCACTACCTATGGCTCATGCACTTTTCAAAGGCCCAGATCGCGGCGCTTAAATCAACGGTTCTTATAGCATTCCGGACCCCCCCGCTCGTTCTACCTTTAATGGAGGGGGGGGGTTCGAAGTCAGCGATAACTTTTGCACAGATCTGGACGGTCCAGAAAGGAGCACGCAAATCCACGGTTTACATTGGATATCGGACCCCCCCCTTCGTTCTACCTTTAACGGAGGGTGGGGGGTCCGATATGGGTTATAATGCAGGCGCAGATCTGAACGGCTATAAGCGGAGTGCTTAAATCAACGATCCACAATGAATGTCGGACCCCCCCCTCCTTTCTGCCTTTAATGGAGGGGGGGGGGGTCCGAGATTGGTGTTAAAAAGCGAGCAGAGATCTGCGGTCAGAAATCCAGTGCGAAGATCAACGGATCGTGGTGATTTCCAGACCCCCCTTGGTATTCTATCTTTAATCAAAGGGGGGGGGGGGTCCGGAAATGAATCTTCCTCACAACGGGCCCCATGTTACATGTGTCGTCGCTCTATTGGTTCACGAGTCCCATCCTCCACATGCTTCCTGACACTCCGTCTCCCCTGGATGTCACCCTCCACTGAGCCCACTTGTCCCACTCGCGTCTGGGTCTGAGTCCCATCCCGTTACTACTGCCAGCCCCTGGTGTCAGCACCATAACACCTTTCACTCATGAACAGCCCCCTTTGGCGACTTTACCCCCAATCACAAACCTCCACGTCAGTCATCCGTATATGCTGATCACCGTCACCTACCATATCACCCCAAGTGGCCCGTTATACATCAATGACTGGATAAAATGCCTGTTGTCATGCTGACTGTTTTGATGCATTCGACCGACCCAATTTTGAATAAAAACATTGTTGTGCCCATTTTCACTCATTATTCATCCCTCGCGCCAGAAACCAACCATCGCACCAGAGAACCTATCTATCCTATTTCCATTGCTTCCCCGTCGTTTTCCCTCCACCACCAGTAGACCCCACTAACGTTGTTTTTTGCAGGTACAGTCGCTAAGATGGCGTCTAAAACGAGGCCAACTGAAGAGGAAGAGAATCCGTTCGTCCCTCCTCCGGTCGATCTTGATAAAATCCCT
>ML776856.1:797542-851980 GCA_009831015.1 Picea engelmannii | reverse complement strand
CGAATGCTGCGCGTACTCGGGGCACTGCCCCGAACCCCGTCGGCCCTGGGCTACCGCCCGGTGTCGAACGCTCCATGTAACCAGGGGGGGGGCATACCTGCCCCCCCTGGGACCCCCCTAGGAAAGCACCCAGTGCACACGGCAGAGCCCTAGGTGAAGGAATCGTCAAACGCGGTTGTCGTATCTGACGCACCCACACACACACACATGCAAAGAATATAACACAGTTCAGTTGCTGACTTGGGTTATGGTAAAAACCATGTCCATGGCCAGCGTAAGGATTTTGCATGTGAGGAGACATCATCGGTTGATTTCCAAAATAGGACATAGATGGTTGGGCATGCATTACATTTGAAGGACTTTGGGAAGGCTTTCCCCATGTCGGTCACGTGGGGATAGACATAGTACTTTGTCTGAAGTTGCATTAATTGTGAAAAGAATTACCCCAGATCGACATTCCTGATGAGGGAATGGATCCCTGCCAATAACTCCAAGGCCCTGATGTAGAAGAAGCTCCTGGGTGTGCCCCCTGTGCAGGAATAGTACCCTGCATAGAAATAGGTTGTCCGAAACCAGGGTTTCCCCCAGTTGGGAAAGTAGTTGACGAAAATATGTTGTTACCAAACGCACCAAACAAAGAAAATGGTGTTGAACCTACTGACATATTATGCGAAGGTGGTTCTTGAATCCCCACTCCAAGTAAACTATGGTGTGCAGGTGGCCCGACGGGTTACTGATGCGTGCCACCGAGCGAAGGGGATGAAGGAGGTATATGACCTCCCCCATAAGGGAAATCATTAAAAGGAGAAGGAGTGCCCCCCATGTGTTCTTGCAATGGAGAGTTAGAGCTCCCTACCCCCAGACCTGAAGTCTGTGAAGTGGAGTAGGAAAGTACAGGACTTGTACCTAAACTAGGCATCCCATATGAGAATGGAGGGCCTGTCGCACTTGGTTGGAAAGGGGTTGTGGCCACTACCAGAGACGGGATCGAACCACTATGCAATGTAGAGGTGGTCGAGACCATGGTGGCTCGGACCGGTGACGGTGGGTTAGGAGGTGGAAACTCTCCTATGGTGATGACCGTAGTGGGAATTGAAGAATTCCCAGAAGGAGTAACAACATTTGTTTCCATTGTTGTGTGTGACACTGTTTGGCACTCGTAAGGATGAATTGGTACGATGGTGGGTGCCAAAATATCAATGGTGGAGGTTTCAGGTGGACCAAGAGCTTTTGCTCCAAATTCTAAAACAATTGATTCCTCTAGATGTTGGTCGAGCACAATTTCGTGTGACCCGGTTGCTTCAAAAGACCCTTGTTGGTCTAGCTTTCGCCTTAGTGGTGGTAGGGGTGGCTCTGTGTAACCGGTGATAGGCTCTGAAGCCTTCATGACTGGTGGAGCTCGTGATCCCCCACCATGTGAGAAGATCAAAGACACTCTAGGGTAGTCTAACCATTCAAAAACAACACGCACTAAAAAGTCCCTACAAGATAAGACAAGCAAACACTAAACTAATTGGAAGAACAGTTACAACAACCAACACTAGAGAAACTTACCGGTGCAAGTGAAACTCGAACACAGAAGCACCCTCCAGGTATACTCTACAAAGCGTGGCCCAATTTCTATCCTAGGTACCACGGTATACCCCCGTAGTCACCTGTGTATGTCCCTAAAAAGATAAGCAACTAGGTTGCCAGCGCACGAATAGTCACCAGGTGAGTACAGTCAAAAGTCAGGTAGACCACAATGAGAGGGTATCGAGCCTGAAACTTGTCAAGGGTATCGAAAGCAAATGGTATGGAAGACAACTAAGGACCTTGAATGGATTCGAGACCCATGAAGCCCCATGGCAAATGAAATCGACAAAATCCCAAAACAAGCCCTCTATATGTGTTCTCCGCTACGATTGGTCCAACTTTGGAGGGGTTATCTCAGCTACCTTTCCACATGCGACCTCATATTTATCCCCTGTGTTAGAGGGGGCTCCCAGATAACTTTCACGATACTGAACTTTGACACTCCCTAGCTTAGACTCCAATGTTTGATTTTAATGGCCTTGAAGAGTTCCCTCTCCTACCTAATCCAAGGCCCTAATCTTGAACTAGTTGGTTAACCCTACAAACATAAAAGTCTAATGACTTTTAGATTTAGCGTTAATTTTATGGCTTGTCTTATGTCAAAGGTTATGAAAGTGAAACTAGTGATGTTTGAAAGACGAAAGTAAAAAATGAACAGAAAGATGGAAACAAAAAACCTTCACTTAATGCAAATTTTCAACAACTTTTCAATTTTTTTTTTTTTTAATTCTAAGATCTTTTGAAAAGAAAACTCAAAGCAGGATTTCACTTGACTACGATCTACTTACGATCTAAGTAAACTGGCAAGAACTTATGAAAGAAAAGACTTTTCCCTGGTTACTAATGAAAAACAACACTTTTCAACCAAACAAAGAAATGAAAGATTTTGTTTTATTTGAATGCTCACAAAGCAAAAAGGAAAAATATCAACAAGTCAAAAACCAAGAAAAAATTCTAGCCTAATTGTAGATCACAAAGAATCACTTCAATAAATCACACACTAGCAACTTAAAAAAGGACTCTCACACTTGTCTAAAAACCCTAAAGAAAATTTTGATGAAAACTTTAAAATGAAAAAATAAATCTATGGCTGAGATCAAATCTAAGCTACTGGATGCTAGGACAAAGATTCAAAAACTTGAGAGGTATAAATCTTGTCAAGGGAAAGGATGACTACCTCACCCTCAACAAAAACTATCATTCACAAACACACTATTGACAATTCAACAACAAGCGTGTGCACGAGAGTTGTGTAGAGCTAGAGGGCATGTACACACATGCTGGCCTTATATAGGCCACGTGTATCTCTAAAAATATGAAACAAATTAAAAACAGACAATCCAAACCAGGAAGAGACCACTGATACTGAGAACTAGGATCTCTTGAAGGCTTAGACACTTTCTTTAACAGAAAAAAAGAAAACAATGTAAGGAAAAATTTGTAGAACAAACCAATCTGAGGTGAACCCTAAGCTATAGACTGCAAATAACCAAGACTAGAAAGAGTTCCAGAAAACCCTTGAGAATGACTGATTCTGACAGGGAAGAGTATGACTGCCTCTAAAATCTTCTAGACTCATACACGCTATTGTTACTTCTTCAGCTAGCACTTACACGCGGGCTATAAGAAAGTAGGGCGTGGGTACACGCGTGCAGACCTTATGCAGGCCACGTGTACCTCTTTGGGTCTCAAAAAATACAGTCAAGCAAGGAAACAAAGATAGCTATTATGGAAGACTAGAATCTTTGTTAGCTCAGACTTTGCAGAAACTTCAAAAAACAGGAAAGAAAACCAGTCTTTTAAAAATACCCAAAAATATTCCCAGGAACCCTAGAGACTTCCCCAGTATGGTCGCCAATTTTGTTGTGGTGGGAAATCCCCCTACGGACTAGCATTTAGGGTTATATTATGCATCCAAATAAGACCAAAAGAATCCTACTTTCTACCGTTGTCCCAGACCTAATCCCCATTTCTTTTAAGCAAATACATGGTTAAACAAACATACCTTGTTCTGGATGTTTGATGTCGATCCTTCTTCACACTTGATCGCTTGTTAGCAGCTATCCTCTCAAGACTGACCTGCGTACAAAACAAGCAACAAACTCTACATGCATTTGTTCTACAAATTAATGGGTTAGATATTCAAACATATATTCACTAAACTATGAAGAACTCATACAGTGGGACGGGAAAAGCATTTCTTTATTATTAACTTTAATGAATCAAATTACAATGTCGAGACCGGCCACTGCTCCACGAACCTGATCCTGGGCTCCTCTTCAAATGTCCTCCAACTTCTTTTCTCTGTATCCCTCTTTGCACAAGGATGGCTAAAGGGTTGGGACAATGGGAATGTGCAATTGGGAAGAGTTTCTTTACTATTATTCTCCTCCTCCAAATTGGACCCCTAACCCTTCTTTTATAGGCTAGAAGAAGCTAGGTATTTGGATGAACCCTCGGCCATGCATGGCCGAGAGTTTTAGTTAACTCACCCAAAGATGTGTGTTCCATTGGCAACTTTCCTTTTTTTGTGCTTTTCTAGGTCCACATGCGTTGTTTTAGGTCAGCTAGCGTGTACACGCGTGCAGTAATGGAGTAGGGCACATGGGCCCTTATAAAAGAGGTTTTTTTAAAGAGTTGTTCAACAGTGTTTTGTCAAAGAAGGAATTTGAGATGGCCTAATGTTAGGTAAGCATGTATGGTGCAAATTAGGGTTATAACAGTAGCAGGATTTATCGTCCAAATAGGTGATGACGACCATGAACACATAATTTACTACATTAGTAAAAACCTTTCAAGGACACCCTTGAAATACAATCATGAAGAGAAACTAGCCCTTGCATTTTTCCACGCAGTCTAGAAGCTACGCCATTACTGTTAATGTTTAATCCATTATTATAGTTCTTTGCATTTCAATAGATAAAAATAGCATAATACAAGATCACTGAGAAATAGACAATCACAAGAGACACAACATTTATCCTGGGAAACCCTCTAGGGGAAGAAAACCCAACAAAACTTCCTTATTATAGATAGCCAATACAATGCCAAGAGATAACTCAAACTAAATAGAAAATCCTCTCCCAAATATGTGCCTCTCTCTCTCCTTCTTCTCTAACTACAATTCTGAAACTTGTCTCTCAAATGAGCAAGTGAGTTGTGTCTAAGTGAGGTGCTAGCCTCCTTACTTATACAAGACTAGCACGTGTGAAGTGTCTCTTCACTGGCAGGGCCGACTTCTCACACTGAGTGGTTATAACCACTTTTAATATATTATGGGGTTTCGTTAATATCTTCTAGGGCTGACTTATTATTCTACCTATTACAATTATATTTTGACCAATCCACAAAAGGGGATTTGGTCCTTTATAATAACCGACATGATCAATCCGCAATGGGGATTGATCCAATGAATAATATATCAAATAATAATAAGAATACACTTTGTAGTTACACTATTTTAACACTCCCCCTTAACAAGAAGGGTATTCTTCAGCAGCATAATGTGAGAGAGAGAGAGGCCTTTATCATCAACAACATCAAGTGGGTGAGAGGACAACATCATCAATATCATCTTGGAACACTGGTTGGTGTATCATAATAATACTAGACTAGATTTACGTCACAGCTATCTAGCCAGAAGAAAATTTCTAGGCTCATCTCATCGTCTTGCTTTACGTCACAGCTGTCAAGATGGAAGAAAGATGTTTGTCCTTCTTTACGTCACAACCATCAAGTCGAAAGAAAGATACTAGACTAGCTTTACGTCACAACTATCCAGCCGAAATCTCAGTGCTAGTATCATATCATCATCTTGCTTTACGTCACAACCATCAGGTCGGAAGCAAGGTACTCGTCTTGATTTATGTCGCAACCATTAGGTCAGAAGAAAGGTACTCATCCTGCTTTACATCAAAACCATCAAGTCGGAAGCAGAATACTAGATTGGCTTTACATCATAGCTATCCAACTGGAAGCACAGTACTAGTCACATCATCATCTTGCTTTACGTCACAACCATTAGGTTGGAAAAAATGTACTCGCCCTGCTTTATGTCACAACCATAAGGTCGGAAGCAGGATACTAGACTGGCTTTATGTCACAATTGTCCATCCAGAAGCACAGTACTAGCCACATCACGTCATCTTTCTTTACATCATAACCATCAGGTCGAAAGCAAGAGATGTCTCATCACAACAACTACTCCCCCTTTCGCGGAAGGTCCTTTCAGACTATACCAAGCTTATCTCAAAAGTGCTCAAAATTTACACGAGATAGAGGCTTGGTCAACACATCAACAACCTATTCATCTATGCTAATGTACTGGCGCTTTAAGGCTCCTCTCTACACCATGTCATGGATGTAATTATATCAAATCTCTATGTGCTTCAACCTGTCGTGGAATACAGGATTCTCTGTCATCTTTATGAATCTCTGGTTGTTACATAGGATCGTGGTTTCTTCCATCTCTAGGTCAAAAAGATCGGTCAAAACCTTTCAAGCCATATAGCTTCGCAGCTGGCAAAACATGAAGCAATGTATTCTGCTTCCGCTCTCCTGAGAGCAATGCTAGATTTCTTCCTACACTACCACGATATCATAGCTAATCCCAAACTGAAACAACATCCTGAAGTGATTTTCCTGTCAGAAACATTTCCTTCCCAATCTACATCAGTATATCCACTTAATGTGAAATCATGATCTCCATCATAGTTGAGACCACAATCTATTTTACCCTTAAGGTACCTCATCACATGTTTTTCAGCCACTAGGTGAACATGTCTGGGTTATACTAGAAAATGAATCAAGGTGTTCATGGCAAAACAAATGTCTAGTCTAGTGTTCATTAGGTACATCAACGATCCAATAATATGTCTGTATAGTGTGGTATCAATCAACTCTGACAAAATTTCAACAAACAGCTTCAACTTCGCTTCCATGGGTGTATTCATGGACTTTCATTCCAACATGTCGAATCTCTTCAGGATTTCGACTGCATACTTCTCTTGGTTAAGGAAGATCCTCTCAAGACTCTTCCATACCTCAAGACCTAAGAAATAATGCATTAGGCCAAGGTATTTCATTTCAAATTCTGAGGCAAGTCTCTTCTTACATTCAGTGATGAGATTTTCTTCTCCAGTTAAGAATAAGTCATCCACATATAGCAGTAATATTACTGGCTCATCATTCATGACCTTGAAGTAGAGGTTAGAGTTTGCTTTACTTTTGGTAAATCCTAAGCTCGTCAAGAAACTTTCTATACGGCCATACCAAGCTCTAGGAGCTTGCTTCAATCTGTATAAGGCTTTCTTCAATATGCAAACATGAGATTTCCTATATTCAACCTCAAATCCTTAAGGTTTCTCTATATACACTTCCTCTTTGATGACACCGTTTAGGAAATATGTCTTCACATCCATCTGGTGCAACTTCCACTTCATCTTAGCTACAAGAGCTATGATGGTTCTAATTGAAGTGTATCTGG
Organism: Picea engelmannii; assembly: GCA_009831015.1. Taxonomy (NCBI): domain Eukaryota; kingdom Viridiplantae; phylum Streptophyta; class Pinopsida; order Pinales; family Pinaceae; genus Picea; species Picea engelmannii. Next base: position 844,920 of record ML776856.1, on the reverse strand, counting down.
CTACATGAGCGAATGTCTCTTCATATTCAATGCCTTCCTTTTGAGAAAATCCACGAGTGACAAATATTTCTTTATACTTCTCAATACTTCCATCAGCAGCATGTTTTATTTCAAAGAGCCATCTGGAGGATACCACATCTTTACTCTTCGGTCTGGGAACTATTTCCCATACATAATTTTTTATTATGGATTGGTATTCCTCTGTCATGGCATCTGCCCATTCTTTCCTCTGAATGGATTCTTCAAAGTAGGTAGGGTCCTCCTCTAGAAGATCACACATCAAAGCCGTATAACTGGAGAATGGATTTGGTCTTTTCACCTGTCTCATGGTTCCTTCGAGAACACCATATTTCTCTCCATCTTGAATAAGCTCTCTAGCCCAAGCTGGCTTCCTTTTATGGAGGATCGTCATCTTAGGAGGTTCTTGAACTTCTATCATGTCAATATCTTCTAGTAGTTCCTCATCAGGGGAAGTTATGACTTCCCTCACTGGTTCAGCAGCTCTGGGAACCTCCCTCACTGGTTCAACAGTCTTAGGGATTACAGGTTCCTCTTCATATACTTCTTCAAGATGGAATCTTCTTGATTTCTTAAGTGTTGCATCTTCATCAAAAGTAATGTCCCTACTGATCTCAATGTGATGGTGACCTAGTATATATATTTTGAAGGCCTTGGAGACCTCACAGTATCCCACAAATATTCCCTTATTTCCTGAAGGTTCCAGCTTGTTTCTCTTCTCTTTCGGTATATGAATAAATATTGGGCAGCGAAATATTTTGAGATGGCTTACCTCTGGCTTATTTCTGATGAACATATATTCCAGGGTCTTGAGCTCAAGTGCATTATGGGATAATTGGTTCTACACAGTTATCCAAGGCATCATAATAGGGGTAGAGGAAAGGACCGACCTAGGGGATAGGTTGGAAGGGTATTATAGACAGTGTAAAGGAACCTCAAGGGGTTGACCCGTCGGGTTCCAATGGAATGGATAGAGGACCTTCTTTAGCATGTCCAACATCAAGTGTTTGGAGTACCATGAGCATGGGTGAAAATTTTCTGGCAGGTGTCGAACGCCATTGTTTTCTACCACAAAACGCATGTTGACCTAGGGCTTGAGGCCTAGATGTATTTGATCCATTTTTCACTCCGAACTACATATGTATTATCAAGGGCTTGGAATCCAAATTTTGTACATAATACTCCACATTTTTGTACTTGATGATGATTTTAATATATAATAATAATAATAATAATAATCTAATTTTAAGGTCACGACCAAGCCAGACACTGAATTGGTCTATGAGAACCCCTTTTTTGTGGGTTCATCTTTACTTATATTCAAAATGATGTTGTGATTCCTTTCCATGATATCTACATGAATGATTTTATTTTTATTAATGAGACAAATGTCAATCTAATACATAGTTAGCCAATGCATTAGTTAAATAACTAAAACTTCTTGGAATATGAACATAAGTAATTAACTCAAAAGATCATTCAATAAGCCACACCTGTAAGAATTTTTGGAGAATCGTAGGATCACAGAACATGTACAAGTAGTTTAATTGTGACACCACTAGATGTGAATGATGAATTACATGAAAAATGTCATCTGAAAGAACTTTGATTATGGCACTATACTCATCTATGTGATTGGTTTCTATTCCAAGGAAATCCCCTTCTAAGATCATGAGCTGGTATGTGGAAGAGTAGATCACCCAAGAGATGGAAGTAAGGTTTTAGGTGTGTTGACTCATACCATTCACAAATCCCATAAGCATAGGTGCATCTAGTGACATATTCCAACCAATCATGAAGCATGATAAGCAAAGACTGAAAGAAAATAAAAATAAAAAGATGATTAATGATAAATCTACTTATGTACAATAATTACAAGGGGAAGCTCAAGAATTGCTACCTAAGTGTAGTTCCTTTAGAATCCCATTGTGGGCCTCCTCTATCATTTTTCCTTCATGATCCTCTAACTCATAATCTCCCTTACGAAGGATGTGCCTCATGATGTAAGGATTGTGCCACATGGGGTTGAATTTTCCTACCCCCGTGACATCCTTGTCTTAATCATTTACAAAAACTATGTCTCCTTCAAGGAAGACTTGAGGGAATATGGACTTATCATATTGATCCTCGACACATTTTTTATGCACCTCATTCACTATAGTATCATCTCTTCATTTCTCATTGAGATTCTCTAAGTGAACAAGGAATTCTTTTAAGGCAGAGTTGTTAGGTAGGATCTCAATGGCTAATTTGAGTGAAGAAATTTCACATTCAATTGGGAGGATTTCTTCCACCCCATGAACAAGGTTGAAAGGTGTGAACCATGTAGTGGTCTTGACTGATGTTTGATAATCCCAAAGTACCATAAAAATAATTATAATATAGTTGGACTTGTTCATGTTAACAATTTTTTGGAGGATGGTATTCATAGACTTATTTACTACCTCAACCTGACAGTTTTCCTACAGATAGTAGGGTGAAAAATGTTCCTAGTGGAACCCCAACTTAGTTGCTAATTTAGACATCATATTATTTTGGAAATGACTAACATGATCAGTGATAATCTCATATCAATATGAAGAGTGTCATTGTCTCATTGTGATTTGAGAATGTTGGCATGTCCTCAACCCACTTGATGAAGTATTTTATGGCCACGATAATTTACTTGTTCCCCCTAGCCAAAGCTACATGGCATGTCGTGAAATCAACCCCCCATTTGGTGAAAGGGCCAATGGTGATGATAGGAAAGAGTGGAGTTTGATGCATGCACATTTTTCTCATATAAAATTGGCATGTATGGCACTTTTTGACAGCTTTGACATAATCTTTAAATATATATGGCCAAAAATATCCAATGCGCAATAATTTTCAGGTTGTTGTGAACCCATAGAGATGAACACCATAGGATCCACCTTGTAAATAATACAAGATCTTTGATACTTCCTCATGGGTCAATCAATGACACAAAATCTAATCCACCCCTCAATGATACAGCGTGTCACTTATGATAAGGAATCTCTTTGTGTGATGGATAACATGACAACACTTGTCACACGATAAATCAAGAGGAAACCTTTGAGTTTGGAGATATAAAATTATGTCTCCATACCAAGGGTCACTTGAGGAAATGAGGAATAAATGATCGTCAAGAAATTAGTCATATTTAATCTCATATTTTCCATATTTAGGAAATTCCAACATCAATTCAATGAAAATCATATATTTCTTTGACTTGGCCAATGTGAATTCCAGATCAAACTCTTGTAAAATTACGATCCACTTTTTATACTTGCCTTCAATGACTTGTCTAGTCAATAAAAACTAAAAATGAATTATATTCATGATCAAGGTGATTTTATGGAGAAGAATATAATGTTGTAATAGTTGGACAACATGAACTAAATCCATAGCTAGTTTCTCAACATGAGAGAACCTCAACTCAAGTTCAGCGAGACTCCTACTCAGGTAATACAACATGGGATCCTAGTGAAAATCATCTTCCTAAACCAATGCCATCCCAATGGTTGATTCATATTCTATGAGGTATAACATGAACTCTTTGTTGGACACACTGACCACACTAAGAGGGTGAGTGAATCAGTGTGAGGCTCTTTTTACAACTTCTTACAAAACTTTAGTTACACGTGACCATTCACAACATCATTACTCATTACTTCTAGTCACACATAGTTGTTTGCATGTAAACATATCTCAATGACATATATTAACAATAAAGAACTATGCACCATCACAATAAATAACACAAAGAAAACTAGATATATGTATAAGTTTATTTTGTATTACGGACTACCATCCTTGGTGTTTATCAGCACCAACTCTCAATGCAATACCTAGCCTGTATATATCAGCACCAACCGAGAGGAGGAATCCAATCCTCAATTACAAGACCCAGCTTGTAGACAGAAAGCAATATGTCAAACTGTACCAACAGTCTATACCAAGACAAGTGCATCAACTATGCACAACACAACCTGTCACAACAACCTATCACCTCAACCTGTCTCATCAATATAATCATCAAAATATGATCTACTCATAAAGATCAATCATCAAGTCAACTCTAAACCATATGCACAATATCACCAAGTTAACCAACAAGATACCTCTATCAATACACCATATTCTCCATAAACCCTTACACAAGACCATGTGCCAAAACCATACCTTTAATCCTGTAGAAATCATCAAGACCTATACCATACCATGCAACAATTGGAGCAATTCTAATATGAAAATCCGATGTGGTTATTGAACTGCCAACTTTCTGCGATTTCCAAATCTATTTTCGTAGTATTGTTGTCGCAGTTTTGTTGTCACGATTTTGTTGTCGCGGTTCTACTACCACGGTTTTTCTTTTGTGATTCTACTACCACAATTTTGTTGCAATGATTTTTTTGTTTCAGTTTTGCTGCCATGATTTTTTTTCTGCACTTTTTCTGTCACGATTTTTCTACCACACTTTTTCTGTTGGCGAATATGCTCTATCAATAATACCTGCCCAAATAACCTTTCACAAATGAATATTCAATATGCTCAAAGATCATACACATAAGAGACCCTTGATCTCTTATTTATACTTCTCCAAGTAGCTTCCTCTAGGGGTTATCTTCTAACCAACTTACCCAACTTTCTTCTTTTGGGGCTAACCCACTTCTATCCACTTTTTCCACTTACAGCCACTTTATCCACAAATAGTAAAGTCTCCACTTCTAGTTGCAACTAATTTATTTTTAATTATTTTCTTGTTGAAACCACTTAACCCATGACTAACCACTTTGAATGGTCAACTTCTTCTAGGAGCTTCTAGAATAATTTGACTTCTTTGACTTTCTTGACTTCTTTGACCTTCTAGGAGCTTCTAGATAACTCATGAGGATTCTCCAACTTCACATGTCCATAACTCTCTAACCGTGAGGATTTATGTGACGTTCCACATATCACCGGAAACAACATGACATATATTATCCATATGGAATAGTTTTTCCTAAAATTCAATGATCTTCATTACATTATTCCTCAATCAAACTCGGGTTCCCTAACCACACTGCTGGGATACTCAACCACCTAACCATTTGGACTTCACAAACCATCTTCCCATGAGGGATTTCATCATTAGGGGACCAATTTGGAGTTTATCCATTTGGTTCTTCCTATCAACCATGACATGACATCAATGATACAACTCCCTTTAATATCAACACATCATTATCATACCACTTGACATCAACCCTTTGACAACAATTACATCGATGACCATATAACCAATAATCAATATATAAATTATATAAACACATCACTATGACAATAATTGACATCAACCCTTTGACATCAATGACAACATAGTACAACAATCTTCCCCTTTGGAATTGATGGAAACACCAACATTGATGTCAACACCAATCATTGATGATAACACTTGGACATGGAAATTCTCATGCTCCCTTTGTGATCATCGCTCCTCATCAATGTTCATCTCACCACATCAATGTGACTATATCTCCCCCTTTGACATCAATGGAAAAGGGTAGTTCTCTCCTTGGGGATGTTCCCCTTATCTAGATGCCTTCAAGCTTCCTCTGAATAATTTCTCCACATTTGGACAAGGGATATCACTCTAATGAAATTCTAATGGCATGGTTTCCAATCATCTCTCCACCTAGAATCATGTTGCTGCAACCAATCATGGGAAGAAGAATAAACCCCTCTGTGGGTATGTCTCCCCCAATCTTCTCTACAAGATGAACAATATGCTACCACTACAATATGATTCTGCTGCAAATTCTACTGCTCAACCAAAACATAGATCAACTACTCAAGAATGATATTCTCTTCCTTTGACGATCCTTGGACCTGTCCATGCATAAAAATCATGACATACCATACATCATGAAGCAAAATATATGTCAACAATGAATAGAGAATCATGAAAAAAACATCAACCATGTACATCATGTGCCATATTGTGTGTCAACCATGCACAACACCCATGTACATAAACCGTGTACATCAATACCATATAATATACCATAAGATATTATCAATGGATTGTATCAACCATATGTAAATAATATGTCCCAACTGTGTACCAACCATAAGCCTCAAACAAGTGTCATATCACTCATGATATGCCTCTACCATGAACCAAGTGCCACAACCATGTATCTCAACCATCAATATATCAACCAAGCCTCATAACAAGTGTCTCAACTATATCATCCCATACATCATGTACCAAATCAAGTGCATCAACCTTTCACCAAACTTCAGCAAGATGAACCATAATCAAGATGTGTTCCCATACATGTATGTCATATCAACCATAAATCATCTGTCAATCATATTGCTAGCAAGTGTGTCAACCAATGTACCAAGTATGTACCAATCATGCATCAACTATAGATCAATCTATGACTCAGCAATGATGTACAACATAACCACCTCATCAACTCATCAACTACATGTCCCAATATGTAGGTCAACCACATGCCAAATGCATGCACCAAGACATACAACAAATATGCCTCTAACAATACATCATAAGATATATCAATGGAGCTCACATATGTACCATCCATGTACCATGACAGATCTACCTCAAAAACCATTCACTACAACAAGTACTAAGAAGCCAATAGTACCTCTAAACATGTACTAAGAGTGTCCCTCAATAGATCAATGATATATCTCTAGCTATCATCACATCATCATGATATATCTCATAGAAAAGGTGGCATAGCATCACTGATAACATAACCAATGGTATACCTTATCAGGAATGCATCACTCCACACACTAAATTTTGTACCATGCATCCAATATAGACCTCAAGTATAAGCTTCAACACTCAACCATATGTCATCATCATACATACATCAAAAACACATGCAAGCATATAATCATGAAAATATGCAACAAACCATGTCAAACCCTGCAAAACAGAGTTATACCATCAAACCATGTTGCAACTCATCTGCACCCCACTTCTTGAGGATTTTCCCGCAAGTATGTGCCCTATTCCACAGACATATCACATATGTACGCAACATTTCTATAGATCACCCCATGTATGTACGTGAATTCTCCCACAAGATCCCATGTATGATTCAGAAAGAGCAAAGCTTTCATGATTATTTATCCCTTCATTCATGTTTGGTTGTTCATTCTTCTTCATCCACTTTCGAGAGTGTCATGTGCTCTGAGTACTTTTTATTTCAGCTTCCATCCTTTCAACGTTGTCTCTCTTCCATGCTCTTCTTTCCATTTCATATGAAGCATTCCTCATGGACTGTCTCCTTATATTCCATTAATCCTGGGATTTGCAACCAAACCCACTACATTTGTAGCATCTCATCGTGTGACAATGTGCAGCAATGTGTCCCACAAGATTACATCTCCAACATCTTAACATGTTATTGAATCATCCAACCTCTTTCCTTGCATGACATTTGCAATCCAAATCTTTGTGACCATATTTATTACATGAGAAACAATGACCATTAAAAACATTTTCATACCTTTTCTTTTGTGTCCACCTTGAAGGTGTCTCTTTTTTTAACTTGTTTTGAGATGTAAAGGTGGCTTCTTGGTGTTTTCCTTGCTCTGTTCTTCTAAAATTTTCATTTCCTTGTGTAGGTTCTTGACTTGCATCTTTGCTTTCACCTTTTGAAAATGAAGGACCTGCATCATGCTTCTTAGAAGTGCTAGCTACATAGTGTGTTGCTTCCTTGTTGTATCCAAGACTAGAGTTATCATTAGGTGATCTTTCACAATCCAAGATTTTTGAGTTGTTCATGAACCTTTTTTACTTCTCTTCTTTCCTTATGAGATCAACAACTTCTTCTTCCAACTTATGGCATGATTCTTCTTTTTCATTTACTTGAGTCTTTAGTGTCTTGATCTCTTACTCTTGTTTCATGAGTATTTTTTTTAGTTCCATGGTATGCCTTTGGTACTTTTCTAGGGCTTCCCTAATGTATTCATCAAGATCAAAATCAGGATCAAAAACATCTTCTGCTTTAAAGAAATATAAAATTTTATTTTTGAGATTCAAAAAATATTCCTCTTCATATATAATGTAATTGTTAGTTGATTCTACACAACCTTATCCTATTTATGTGTCCATGGATCTCCTTCAAGATTGTAAGGCTCATAGTGAATGCATGCTCTAATACCAATTGTTGGACACATTGACCACACTAAGAGCGAGGGGTGAATCAGTGTGAGGATATTTTTACAACTTCTTACAAAACTTTAGTTACCCATCACCATTCACAACATCATTACTCATTACTTCTATTCATACTTAGTTGCTTGCATGTAAACATATCTCAATGACATATATTAACAATAAAGAACTATGCACCATCATAATAAATAACACAAAGAACACCAGATATATGTATATAAGTTTCTTTTGTATTGCGGACTACAATCCTTAGGGTTTATCAGCACCAACTGAAATGAGAACCAACTCAAAGAGAACATTGACTCTCAATGAAAAACACAACCTAAATATCTCAGCACCAACTGAGAAGAGGAATCCAATCCTCAAGTACAAAACCCATCTTGTAGATAAAAAGCAATCTTTCAAACTGTACCAACAGTCTATACCAAGACAAGTGCATCAACTATGCACAATACAACCTGGCATCTACCCCTATCTCATCAATATCATCATCCAAATTTGATCTACTCATAAAGATCAATCATCAAGTCAACTCTCAACCATATGCACAATATCACCAAGTTAACCAACAAGATACCTCTATAAATAAACAATACTCTCCATAAACCAAAGACCATAAACCCTTACATAAACCCATGTGCCAAAACCATACCTTTAATCATGTAGCAATCATCAAGATCCATACCATACCATGAAACAATTGGAACAATTCCAATATGCAAATACGATGTGGTTACCGAACTGCCAACTTTCGTAGCTGTCAAATTTTTTGTCACGGTTTTATTGTTGCGATTCTGTTGTTGCGGTTTTTCTACCGCGATTCTGTTGCCATGGTTTTGCTTCTGCGATTTTTCTCTCATGATTTTGCTGTCACAGTTTTTCTGTCATGATTTTGTTTTCGTGGCTCTACTACTATATTTTTTTCTACCGTGATTTTTCTTTCGCGATTATGTTGTCGCAGTTCTACTATCATGATTCTTCTACATGGCCCAATGGAAGGTGGACCCAACATTTTTTAGGCCGAAATTCATTTCTCAGTAAGTGAAATTTCCCCAAGGACAAATGAACATGGTCTTATGTTGATCCTCAAGTCAAATTTTGATCTATTTATATCTATAAAATCCATGCATGAATGAAAACATTTCACTCTCGACACATTCATTGATAATTTTGATCGATGAAATTCGTTGGATAGTTTTCTTTTGGACAATCTTTATTCAAATTGTGAAAATGCATTCATACTCAAATTATCCCTTGTTTCTTATCAATAGGCATGGGGTTGGACACCCACTCAGTTAAGGGAACCGGATAAATGAAGCTATATTTGAGTAGCTTCTCTACCTCTTCCTTGATTACATTCACCTTTCTAGGGTCAATTGGTTGCAACTTCTATCAAATTGGTTTCACATTTTTGTATGTTCTAATCTCATGCTCAACAATTCTTGGGTCAATTATAGGCATTCCTTCATAGGACAAAGTAAAAATATAATGGAATTCTTTGAATAGAAAATTATAAGTTTGAATCTCTTCTCGACAGTAGTTCACCCCCAATAAGTACATTTTCCATGACATCCGGATTTCTAGAGATGTCGATCATCATGGTTTTCGAGATATTCACCATGTTCCCCTTGGAATATATGCCATTTTTTTCTAGGGGTTTTACACATCAATCATCATGTCCAAGCATGGTGATACTGAAATCTCCACTCTCCACTTTACTCAATTTGGGAAGGAAATATGAGCAACGATGCATATCGTCCCATGAATTCTCGAAGCCATTCATGGCCTCAAGGATGGATTCATCAAAGATAAAATCCATATCTAAGTAATCCATTGTATATTTGGAGACCCAAATGGTTGAGGTGATCTGATCCAATTCCTCCCTTGAAGAAGAAACAAGATTTATGTTTGTTAAGGATTCTTGAATAGCTTCATAGGAAATTTCTACCATAGACAAAGGCATTATTGTTATTGCATGTCTAGTTTCTATTGTTGAGACAGAAGGATCTGTTTGAACCCATGGGTCTTCAAAATATGATGTCCTAAAGTAACAACCCCTGGTCACAGGGTTCGCAGTGACTGATGAGCTTGCACATGCTAGAGTAGAGTCAAGATAATATATGGGTGCTAGGATGTTAAATGTTCCCATTAGGGAAGGTTAGATCCTACATCCACACTCTCGCAAGCCCTCATGGAAATTTCTATCAAAGGTACATTAGGTCCCAATGAAGCAACAAGATCAGGTTAGCAATAGGACAGCTGGTCAATAATGATGATTTTTCCTTGGCAAGGAAAACAAATGACATGAAAGACCACAGAAACCATAATCTTCATGGAATACATATAAATACATCCTAAGAGGAGGTTGTAGTCAAGAGGAGCCTCTACCACTTCCACCTCTACAGACACTCCCCCCCCGCCCCAACTCAACAAGGAATGAAAGGATTATTACATGAGGTCTAAATGAATGCTCGTTGAAGGCTTCTAACATTGTAGGGAATGGAAAAATCTCAAGGAATTTGATATCTCTTCATCCACTACTATCCTAAAGATGTTTGTATTGCAATATAAAACCTGAATTGGGAAAGTGACATAGTGTGGAATCCTAGGCTTCGTGTTGTCTGGTTCAAACATTATTAACTGAGATTCCATGGGAATGAAATATCCTATAGCAGAAATCAATTCCTTCCTTTGCATGGGATACCTCTAGATAACTTCTAAGTATGAAATAGTGTTTTATCCCTAGGCTATATCTTCCACAATGCGATAGTTCTAATATTCTCTAGCATTAGGGTTGTGCGTCGACCTTTTGAGCATGCCATTGGGAATGCATGGCATCATGTAAACCATTAATTTATCTATATGAAGAGGATTCTATGGTTCAAAAGTAGTTTATTTCCCCTTGGAACCAAATTCATAGGATTTGTCATTACAATCTCTAATCTAGACATTCACGTCTCACTCACACATTTAAGCATTCATAGTGTTTCCCCCTTCCTGAGGTAAATCGTTTTTCTATAATCCAACAACCATAAACTAGCCAGGATGAGTAAAGGGGTTATTCAACATGACAGACTACTAGTGGGAATCTCATTGTGTCAACAATAATTGGGCTTCCTCAATTTTGGGGCATTGATGCGTCAAATGGTCTTCCTTATAGAGCTTGCAAGGAAACTTGAACTTCATTTTATCTTTCTTACCCACTCCATCTTTATTATTGTTGTTTTCATTATTTCCTCCCCTCCCTCCTTATTATTTATGTTCTTCTTTCCTCTGTGTTTTTGGTTACCCTTGGGATTAGGTGTCTATAGGGTGTGGAAATCAAAGGATTGAAGTGGGTTCAAGGTAGAAGTAGTGTCTTGTGAAGGCGCAAGAAGATACAGAGGAATCTATATCATTTGTCTTGTCACTTAACTAGCCACAACATTTTTTATGGATCCAATCATGCCATTAGCATGTGGTCCAGGGTTGGGTTTCATCGGGGTTGTTTCCATCCTCAATGCATTAGGAAATATATCATATAGAACCTTGGATTGGGAATAGACCAAATCTAATTATTGGGCTCTAAAAATGGCCTCTTCTTTCATTGCAACCCTTGATAAGGTGACATCCTTCGAAAAGTATGGAGAAAAATATTTCAGTAACCACTCCAACAAAAATTTGTGAGGGTTTTGAGATTTAATCATGCAGCGTCATCTCCACCACTCCTGAATGTGATTGTATATGTTTGTAGAATTATCCTATCAAAATGAAGATACGATCTCATCCCCTTCCTCATATTGAATAGGTAATTGAAATTGGTTAAGGAATGTCAAATATAGAGCATCAAAGGTGCGAAAAGAATCTCATGTGAGTTAAATGTACCATTTGGATGCCACACCAGTCAAGGTATGGTGGAAGAGTCTCATCCTAATGGAATCATCCATTAGGGAGTTTGATGAGAACCATAGGTGAAAATCCATCAAGTGATTACCTGGATTCTCGCCATCTTTCCCTTCAAATTTTGAATATCTAAGGGGATTTTGGTAGGAACCATGGGCCAATTTAGATCACAAATCACTTGTTCATTTGTGAGATTTTTTAAATCTAGAAGATTCAACATTTCCAAAAAATGAAGTCTCATATGTGTAACCGAGTTCCAAGTTTGGGGTTCTTTCACATCATTTGGTTATTACATGCAAAATAATTACTTGGAACATAGACAATGTTAGGTGTAAAAAGAAAGCTTGCTTGATGTCTAAGATTTTGAGTGGAATTGGGAGGCCCCTGAACATTAGGAAGTCCTCTATACATCTAATTTTCTAAACTTTGGAAGGGATTTCCACCTATCATCATTGTGAAATACGGGAAGGCTATTCTCATCTAGTTGTTATAACCCTAAATTGCACCAGACATGATTACCTAGCATCAGGCCATCTCATTTGACTTCTTTGCCAAGCCACTACTAAATAACTTCTTAGAAAAACACTATTTTTGAAGGCATACGCGCCCTGCTCCACTACTGTACACGTGTGTACGCTGGCTGACCCACTACATCCCGCGTATACCTAAAAAACACAAAAAAATGGAAAGTTGCAGACAGAACACACAGTTTTGTGTAAGTTAACTAAACCGACTGACCGTCCATAGTCGGTCACTCGACCAAATACCTAGCCCTTTCTAGCCTATAAAATAAGCGGTAGGGGTCCCATTTGGAAGGAGGAAAATCATAGCAAAGAAATTATACCCGATTTAGTATTCCCCTTGCCCCAACCTTTTGCAACTATTATGTGAAGGAAGCATATACAGAAGTAGTTTGAGAATAGTTGAAGAGGAGCCCAGGACTAGATTCAAGGAGCACTGGTTGATCTCACCATTGTAAGGTTACTTTTGTGAGATTAACAAAAGAAGTATTTTTCCCGTCTTGCCATATGAGATTGTCAATATTTAAATTTGATTGTATTTTGATAGAATCTCTAACCCATTAGTTTATAGGTTTTATTCATGTGGAGTTATTTGTTTGTCTTTTATGAATGCAGGTCAGCATTGGGAGGAGAGTTGCAGTCAAGGAGTGACCAAGCGTTAAAGGGATCGACATCAAACACGGAAACTAAGGTACCATAACCGGATCTCTTTAGCCTTGTATTTGCATATGAGTAATGGGAGTTATGTTTGGGATGTTGGTAAAAAGTAGGAGACTTTAGGTCATTTCTGCATGCATGATAAAACCCTCAATGTTATTCTGTAGGAGGGATTTCCTACCCACAACAAAATTGGCGACCGTACTGGGGAATCTCTAGGGTTTTCTAGGGATACTTTTTGGGTATTTCAGAATTCGTTTATTACCTTTTTTCTAAGTTTTTGCAAGAGTCTAAGCTTGTAGGGATTCTGTTTTTCCATACCAGTACCCCCTGCATGATTGCTTGATTGTTTAATTTTCAACCCAGAAATTTACAAAGGTATATGTGGCCTACAGAAGCCTTGCCCACGTATACACGTGCCCTACCTTTAGACATCCCGCGTATACACGTGCCCTACCTTTAGACATCCCACGTATATTCGTTGGGCTGCTGAAGTGTCAGTTGCGTGCTTAAGTCCAGAATTTTTTTTTTTAGAGGCAGTCATCCTCTTTCCCGGTCAGGAGTGATCGTTCTCATGGGTTTCCTAGATTTGTTCATAGTCTCTATGTTACAGTCTATAGCATAGGAATAGCCTCAGATTAGCTTTGTTTGATCAAAAGTTTCCTTGCATTTTCTTTGCCAAAGTTATTTTCTCTGTCTCTAAGGGACTTTGGTTTTCAGTACCAGTGCTCCCTGCCTACGATGGATTGTGTTTTTCAATTTTTTTTTAGCATTTACAGAGCTATATGTGCTCTGCATTAGTTTTTCATGTGTGCATATGCACTCTACCTTTGGACAGCACACGTATATATGCTAGCTGTTGTGGTGACAATTATGTATCTGTGTTGGGGAGATCTTTTGACAGAGAGAGGCAGTCATCCTCTTACCTATCAGAAGCCAGTCTTTTTAGGGGTCTTTTTGGTATCTACCCTAGTCTCTGTGATCATATTCAGTAGCCTAGGTTTGACCATAGCATAGTTTTCTTTTCATCAAATAGATTTCTTGAATTTTATGTAGTAGAGTCTTAGACAAATCTGTGAGTTTTTTTTTAAGATCAACCCTTTTTTAGTTTTTTGTCAAGTGACTCCCTGCGATCTGCAGTAGGGCCGGAAGTTATTTTTGGTTTATGTTTTGTCTTCACATTATATTTTTTTCTTTCTTTACAAGAAAGAAAAGGAATCCATTTTTCAATTCTAGTATTTTGAAGCATGTTGAAAATTTTTACTTCTTGATTTGGTTAAAGAGTTGGTTGTTTGCATTAATCAATAGGAAAAAGATTTTTTTCATACGTTCTTGGTTGATTGACTTAGGAAAATAAGTAGCTCGTATTCAAGCAAAAGCTTGTTTGATTTTTCAGTTAAAATATATTAGAAAGAAAAATTTTGAAAAGTTGGTTTAAAAAAAATTTAAAAAGAAAAAATTTGAATTTGTTAAGAAGAAGTTATTTTCTTTTTAGCTTGTTGTTTATCTTCTCTTTCGTCTCTCAAAACATCACTAGTTTCACTTTCATAGCCTTTGACTTAAGACAAGCTCATAAAAATTAACGATTAATTAAAATCAACTAGGCTTTATGTTTTGTAGGGTACATCAACTAGTCTAGGCTAGAGCCTTGATTTAGGTTTGGAAAGGAAACTCTTAAAGGCTGAAAAACAAACATAAGAGTCTGTGCTAGGGAGTGTCAAAATTCCAGTATTGTAAAATTTATCTGGGACCCCCCTCTAACATAGGGGCTAAACATAAGGTCACGTAAGGAAAGGTAGCGGAGATAACCCCTCTAAAGCCAAACCAAACGTAGTGGGGAATGCATATAGAGGGCTTCTCTTGGGATTTCGTTGATTGCATTTTCCACGGAGCTTCGTGGGTCTTGAATCCATTCGAGGTCCTCAATCATCTTCTGGAACACTTGATTTTTATACCCTTGATAGGTTTCGGGCTTGATACCCTGCTCATTGTAGTCCACCTGACTATCGACTGTACCCGCCTGGTGACTGTTTGCGTGCTGGCAACCTAGTTGCCTATATTTCTAGTGACTTACACAGGTGACTACAGGGGTATACCACGATACCTAGGACAAACATTGGGCCATGCTTTGAAGATTATACCCGGAGGGTGCTTCCGTATTCGAGTTTCACTTGCACCAGTAAGTTTCTCTAGTGTTGGTTGTTGTAATTGTTCTTCCAACTAGTTAGTGACTTCTTGTTTTATCTCATAAGTACCTTTTAGTGCGTGTTGGTTTTCAAACAATTATAGATTTCCCTAGTGATTCTTTGATCCTCTCACATAGTGGAGGATCAGGAGTTCTGTCAGTCGCAAAGGCTTCTAGGCCTGTCGCCAGTTGACCTCGACCCCCCCCCCCCCCCCCCCCCCCCGCCACCACTAAGGCGAAAATTAAACCAGCAAGGGTATTTTGAGACAACCGGATTACAGAAAACTATGCCCAACCCACCTTCGAGAGAAGAAATTTAGTTTCTTGAGGTACCAATCATTTATGACCTTGGAGCAGAGGCTCTTGGTCCTTACAAACCTCCCATCATTGATCTATCGACGCCCATCATCATACGGGTTCTACCTTACAATCATCCGGTAGTGTCACCAGCAACAATGGAAGCACAGTCTGCCACTTCTTCGGGGGATACTGATATTTCCTTCACGACTGTCACTACTGAGGGTGTTCCAACTCCTAACCAACCATCGTCGGTTTGGGATAGCATGGTATTGACTGCTTCTACCTCGAGCAGCAGTCCGATTCCATCTATGGCGGCGATCACTGCTCGATTTCCTCAGAACACAACAGGCTCTCCTTTCTCATACGGGATGCATGGCTTCAGTACGAGTACTATACTTTCCTCATCCACTCTACAAACTTTGGGTCTGGGGGCAAGGAGTTCCAACGCTCCTCTGGAAGGATCTATTGGGGGCACTACTTCTCCCTTTATCTCTTTCCCTTACGGTGGGGGTCATATACCCCCTTCATCCCCCTCGCTCAGTGGTGTTCCTCAACACTCTGTTGGGCCTAACATAAACTTGTTTGGAGAAGGTATTCAATCACTCCCTCCTTATAATATGTCAGTTAGTTCGAAACCTTTCTCTTTATTTGGTGCATTTGGTAACAATTCTTTCTCTTCAGTTGTCGTTTCAGCTGGGGGCAACCTCGGTTATGGATAACCACATCCTATACAGGGGGCACACTTAGGAATTCATTCCTCACAAGGATCTTGGAATCCATGGCAGGGACCAGTCCCCTTGCTAGGGATGTCGATCGAGGGAAACCCTTTCCATATCTCATGGAACCCCTGGAAAGTCCCAACGCCTATGCTCGCCAGATCAGCAGGGGGAAACCCCTCCCAAAATCCTTGGAATGTGACACAAGCTCAACCCTTTACGTCTTATTACGGGAACCAACAGATGATATATCAACAAGATCCCAATCCATACAATGGTCATGGTCATGGTTATTACCAGAGCCCTGGCCAGCAACCTAACTTTTCCTGGCAACCTAGTGCCAGTCAAACCCAAGGCTCCTTTTTCCTTGGCAACAACCCACAACCCAAACTATTGTTTCTGGAAACCCTGCACTTGCCAAATTTGACAAGGCTCTTAAATTACCCCATCTGTCATGATCCAAGTTGGCCTTCCATGCTGACCAAGTTTCCTTCGGAAATTCCAAATTTCGAGGCCAAGCCTAACGAATATCCTAGTGATCATGTGACTACCTTCCACTTATGGTGCTCGTCTAACTCGTTAAGAGACTACTCTGTTCAGTTGCGATTGTTTCAACGCACTCCCATAGGGAGTGTTGCAAAATGGTACATTGAGCTTGAATGCTCACGATACTCTTCCTTCGGTGAATTCACAATGGATTTCCTAAACCATTTCCAATTACCTGAGATATATGACGTTGGAACCGAATTGATAACTAATTTTGAGCAGAAAAAAGCAGACCATATCTCAGATCATATTCGAGAATGGAGATGCCGGAAAAGTTTGATCAAAGTGATAGTCCCACCATCATTCCTGCTAGAGTGGTTCCTTAATTCTTTGGTACCCCAGTTATCTAAAGACGTCGCAATGTCCGGAGTGCTTTTTGAGGAAGACGCAATAATGAGATTGCAATAGCTAGAGCTAATTTACTCTCAATTTGGTTTACTCTATGATATTTTTCCAGATGCACCAAGGTCAATCCTTGACAAAACCAGGCAAAGGTCTAGACCACATGTTGATGGCATTATTGGTTTAGTACAAACCAAGCCCGTTGATCCACTGACAAATCAATTACAACAATTGTCGATACAACAGACAACGGCCAGCCAAACCACTAGTTCGACTGCTCCCCCTACCCAAAAGTCGGATGTACATAGTGTGCAAACGACCAACCCAAAGGCCACCCAGTATCTTGATGGAAATAAAACACAACAAAAAAAGGGTAAGGGGGACAAGAAACCCACCAATAATGCTGGCAGGGGCGAAATTGAAAATAATAAGTCAAAGTGGCCTTGTAATATTTGCAAGGAATACCACCCGACCCATCAATGCCCTCAGCTTGTGGAGGCCTAGAAGTTGTTGGCACAGCAACAGCCTGTCGTGTTAATGAACCTGTTCCCACACGGGAAAAATCTAACTCAAACCTCCTCAAGTGCATAAGGGGGCAGTCAAGGACCCCCTCTGTATTCAAGTAATACTTTGTCTGCAAATGTCTATATGATGAAAGGTGATGCTTATATAGTAACTAGAGCACATGATTACAGAAATCCAGGCACCTCTGAGAAAGATAAAGAAGTCAAAAACCCACCTCTTCCCCTTTATATTGAGAATACGTTGGGTGAAACAATGACACGCATCCCTAAAGGTGAGTTCAAGAAAGCTTCTTACAATCCAAATGCAAGGGTCAACCAGAACTACCCTATGGTGGAGGATTTATCACAAACCCCTTGTGCGATGTCTACTTTGGAAGTCCTCCAGAGTTTCCTTTTCCAGAGAAAGGCCTTATTAGCTACCCTATACTCTACCAAGACTTGTAATCCGAGAACGATCATGCTTGATACCTCCGACTCAAAACCTTGTCTTCCTTACCACATCGCTTTTCAGATAGTAGTGGCTTATAACATGAAAACATTTACCCGAAATATTTTTTGTACAATGGTGGATGAGGGTGCCTCGACATGCGTGATGTCTTTGGTGTGTTGGAAGTCCATCGGCCAACTTTTTTTGTCTCCATCACCTACTCTACTTGTAGATTTTGACGATTTTTCTTTCCGACCACATGGTATCATCTCCTCTTTCCCCATGTAGTTGGGGGGAAAAACCATGTGTGTCAAAGTTGAAGTGGTCGATGCATCCCTCAACTACAATATTTTTTTAGGAAGGAGTTGGACCTACGTTATGCAAGAAGTGGTCGGGACAGTGTTCTGGCTCTTGTTGTCTCCTCATGAGGGTCGAGTTGTGACCATTGATCAGTTATCCTTCTCATGTCTTGGCCCTTCATCGGGAGTCTCCACGGTCTCGATGATTGATAACCCCCAGCCTGGCATCGTCAATGTAGGGGTTGGTCTGTGCCCATCATTGATGGGTACTTTTGATTACCCGCCTCTGACCAGCAATGTCCATTATATGATGGTTGTCCCCAACCAGTCTCAAGCTAAAAAATTTCAAATCTCATCATTTCACACGACGTACTTTCACGATCCGTGGACCCTCCCTTCCCCGTCCACTACGATGGAAGGGACAGAGCACGATGGCATGGCCATGCCTTTGTCCACAGCAAAATTTGCATACTCGATCATTCAACAAGCTTCTACCGACCTTGATCCGACTCTAGCACGAGAGTTAGATATGGTTCTCGAGCCTATTTGGGCTCAAGGTTCCCTTGCTAATACAGATTCTTTAGACTTAGTCTTTCCTTCAGACGAAGCGATTATTGAGACAATGACTAGTCCGAACAGACCCTGGTATGATCTTCATCATAGATCCTACTTCCTCCCAGAGTTAAGATGAATTGAAGCAGGACAATTCACTCTGACCATGAATGGAGATAAAGATTGTCCTATCAATCCTTTGGCAACACACACAGTTTACACTAAAGGAAATATGACCACAATAGCCAAGATGATACCTATTGACATCTCCAGAACCCTTGGCATCATGGAGAATATCTTCATTGGAGGGGACTGCTCCCCCGAGGAAATTCAAATATACATAGATTTATTTAAAGAATTTTGCAACATCTTTGCCTGGTATTATGAGGAAATGCCAGGCATAGACCCAAGAATTGTTGAACATGAAATCACGACTTATTCTGATGTCAAGCTAGTCCAACAGAAGCTTCGTCGGGTCAATCCTAGAAGGCAGCAACCATCAAGGCTGAACTAGAGAAACTACTTAAAGCTGGTTTCATCTACCCCATCCAATTGACTCAATGGGTGTCGAATCCTGTGCCAGACAATAAAAAATAGGGTATGATTTGCGTATGCACGGACTTCCTTGATCTAAACAAGGCCTGCCCAAATGATAATTTCCCCATGTCATTTGTTGACCAGATAGTCGATGAATGCACAGGATGCAAGGCCTTTTCATTCATGGATATTTTTTCGGGATACAATCAGATACAAATCAAACCCGAAGACCAAAACAAAGTCACTTTCATTTGTCCATGGGGTACATTCACTTATCGTAAGATGGCTTTTGGTATGAAAAATGTTGGAGATACGTTTCAGCGAGCCATGTCTTTTTCTTTCCACAACCTCAAACACATACTCGAGGCTTACCTTGATGATTTAGCATCACGATCTTGCAAGAGATTTGATCATCCGAAACACATCCGACTTATCCTTGAGTGGTGTCTCTACTACCGAATCCACTTGAATCCAAACAAGTGTAGTTTTTTTGTCACATCAGGTCGTCTGTTAGGTTTCATTGTTTCGACAATAGGGATCATGGTCGATCCTCTCAAGGTTGAGGAAATAGTTCAATTGCCTCCCCCGTGCACCATACCTCAGCTTCAGAGTTTGCAGGGAAAAGTGAATTTTCTATGGTGTTTCATCGCAAACTATACCAAGATCACAAAGGGTTTTATGTGTTTATTGAAGAAGGACGTTCCTTTTCATTGGGACAAAGCCGCTCAACGCTCTTTCATAGCATTGAAAAGCGCCCTCATATCAATCCCTCTACTTTGGCCACCCAATTATAATA
Source organism: Picea engelmannii (assembly GCA_009831015.1). Taxonomy (NCBI): domain Eukaryota; kingdom Viridiplantae; phylum Streptophyta; class Pinopsida; order Pinales; family Pinaceae; genus Picea; species Picea engelmannii. The sequence continues at coordinate 824,412 of ML776856.1, read as the reverse complement.
AATATTTCATATTATACTTGGTGATTTCAAAGTCAACCATCAGTATGGTCTTAGTTCAGGAGGATGATTTACTCTCATAATACGTGATTTGTTACCTGATTCGAGGCCTAGTTGGATCAGAACTCAATTATTCCCATATCGAAAAAATTTGTTGGCATCAATTCATGTTGTCCAACGGTTCCGTCATTATATTTTGTTTCACAAGACCACCATCATTTTTGTCATGAATCCATTTCAATATGTATTGACACGATGGGTCATCAGTGGAAAAATCAGTAGATGTATACTCATCCTCCAGGAATTCGACTTGGAATTCATTTCAGCGAAATCCAAAAAGTTGATGGTCTTCGCAGAAATCATATCAGAACTTTCGGTCGAATCAGGTGATGTTATACCCGACGAGTCGCCTATCAAAGGAGACATGTTTTTGATCGCTTCTTCTGACCCTTGGTATGGATATCTACTTGTATACCTCTAGACTTTGAAGTGTCTCGCCTCAACTTCTCATGATGAGTGTCTCCATATACGCCATCAGGCTAAGAATAATCTCATACTCGAGGACACGTTGTATCGTCGAGGTGTATACTGCATCCTTCGTCGATGTCTCACTCATGAAGAAGCAGAAATCATGCTTAACGATTGCCACACTGGAGCATGTGGCGGTCATTTGTCTGGGTTGGCAACAGCCCAAAATATTCTACGAGTTGGTTACTTCTAGCCGACATTAATCAAATATTGTGTTGAATCAGTCAAGAAGTTCCACCCGTGTGATATCTTCTCTCAGAAGATGAGGGCACACCCTGCTCCCATGTTTCCTGTTATTACCGTTGGTCCCTTCACTAAATGGGGGATTGATTACACTACATGCAACCCCCCTTTAGCAAGGGGGCATCGCTATATCATCGTAGCAGTAGACTACTTCACCAAGTGGGTAAGACAGTCACTCTCTTTTTGTTCAACCAGATAATCGCAAGGTTCGGCGTCTCGAGAGAGATTGTCACTGACCATGGTAGTCACTTTCAGAACAAAATGATGACTAAGTTAACATCAAATCTTGGGTTGAGGCAAGAACATTCATCACCTTATTACCCCCAAGTGAATGGTCAGGTGGAAGCTCTAAATAAATCTCTTAAAACCATTCTACAACGAACGATCAATTCGTCCAAGTCAAATTGGCATTTGATGTTATATTCGGCATTATGGGCTTACCGAATGTCTATTAAGACTACAACCGGTTTCTCACATTTTCAAATCATTTACAAGATGGAAGCAATCTTGCCTATAGAATGCCAGATCCCATCGTTAAAGTTGGCAGTACAGTTATTTCCAGATACTTCACCACTTGAAGAATGGTTACTATATCGCTAACAACTCAATGAACAATGTCATGATGCGGCCTTGTCTAACGAGGCTCACAAACAAAAATTCAAGTGTCAGTATGATCGGTCCATTCATCCTCAGATTTTCTCTGAAGACGACCTTGTTCTAGTCTATGACCAAGATAAGGACCCCTTGGGGGCAGGCAAGTTCAAACCCATGTGGTTCGAACCTTTCATCATGAAAGAAGTACTACAAAAGGGCACTTATTGTCTGGTGGACTTTGAGGGAAATGTTTTTGCAGAGCCTAGAAATGGGCTCTACCTCAAGAAGTATTACTCATAGGTGGGTCGCCTTGGGTGAATTTTTGTAATATATGTATAGTCTTTGTACTATTACTTTTTGGGTTTTTGGTTTTATGGACATGTCATTTTTTGATGTCATATTCTTCATTATGGCAGATGTCAAGTGAATCAGAGGTGTTCGTTGGATTCGCGGACGGCGCTAGACGACACACTTGGAGGCTTACCTCTGCAGCTTGGGTAATTTTCACACCTCAGGGCCATTTTCTATCTTCAGGAGGTATATGTTTAGGTGACACCACAAACAATGTCATCAAATATAGCGCAATTATTGAGTTACTTCATGATGCTTTGTCACTTGGTATCTCTCACCTCTAGGTCTATTTAGATGCTCAGTTGGTTGTGTCTCAGTTAAATGGAGTCTACTGTGTTCATGACCCTACTTTACACCGACAATTCCTTAGGTTACGTCTCTTAAAATGAAGCTTTGATTATATTACATATTTTCATATTCCTATGAGATTAAATCAAGTTACAGATACTCTAGCTAATCAAATATTAGATTGGCATCTTGCACAGATATAAGAAAGACACACACATTCACATGTAAATACATTTGTAAAATAGATGTAATCCATAAGAAATAAAAAGACATAAAAATCCATATATAATATCAGAGTACATGGGTGGGCGCAAGTTCCTCAAAAATATGTCTAGTAGAAAGTCATGGGGCTTATGCCCTCAAAAATATACAAGTAGTGCCTTCGGCACGTAAGCTATCTATCCTAACTAAGGATGGGGCCTATTTGCACTGTTATAATGATCAACGGCGTTTTCCAAACACCAAAAAAGCTGGACCCACGTCCATGGTGCCCCCACTACATGAGGTTGCATGGATGGTGGTAGATCCTCGATCTCTTCCATGGGGACTATGTGAGTAAGCGAGGTAAAGTTCCTCTCTACCCGTCTCAAAACTCTCTCAGCCTCACTGGCTGGAGGTCCCCCTGCTACTACTGGTCTGCCAGCTGCAGCTATTCCTGCCTCTGGTCGAGGACGTCGCATGTTCCTCACGAAGTCCGTTGGACACACTGCCCCACATCTACACATAACACATACTTAATTGTCAGATACTCTGGTATATACAAAAAAATGATATATATAGAAACAACATAAATATTAAATAAATTTGAAAAAGAAAGAAAAACACAAAGCAAACTTGTCCATCTCTCCTCGCTGCTCTCCGGGAGGTACCAGAATCTCAGGATCTCTCGAGAAGTTGATCCCAGCATAGGGTTAGTCCTCTATAATTGGAATCTATCGCACCCACAAAGAAAAAAAATTGTCATCAAAGGCCTCAATGGTCCTCCCCCCCCTATCACAGAAACATCATTGCCCATTTGCATGGTGCAGGGTGAGAGGCCTCATGCCCTCAGATCGTCTCTCTAGGACTAGGACCTGGTACTCTCTCAAAGAAGAAAGCACAAAGGATTGTCCCAAATCCAAATTTCCTGTGCCTCTGCATACGACACTCTGTCAACTGCCTCTTCATGTAGTCTAGCAATGTGATACTCCAGTCAAAGATTTGTGCATTTAAGCACTAAATCGCACAATTCATGTGTGCCCAGGAGGCCTGATGTAGAGCCGCAGATCCAATGATCTTCCCAATAAGAAAAACTATCACTTTCAATGATAGGTCAGAGATCTTGCTTATTGGCACCAGTGTGCCCATCTTGTCGGTATCAGCTTCACAGTGAAGTCCAATCAACTCCACTATGTTGAGAGGCCCAGAAGGAAAAGTGCAAATATTGGTTGGTTCCCCTCTCTTTGAGAGGCCAGTCAAAAAGTATATGTCCTTCGTCGTTGGATTCAATGATTAAACCTCAAGCATGAAGACCTCTACGTCAGGGTTCCAATAGTCAACCAAGGCATTCAGTAGCCTAGGTTGTGCCTGCATGAAAGGACAATGGAAAAACTTTATCAAACCACATTGCATTAATGCAGCAAGAGCATTAGGATCCTCGTCGACCAAAATATCAATGTCCTCATGCTCCCTTTCTCTCCATTGAACATACATCCTGTAGTTTACAAGTTTTGGAGAAATTAGCTTTTGCATTTTTTTTATTATTTTATTTTTTCCACATCTTAGAGGGTACACGCGAGCTGTAATGCACACAGTCGCATGTGCATGTGTGCAGTATTTGCTCTGCATGCGTGCACACGCATGTTGTCCTAAGAAAACTCGCTTATACATAGGGTCGACCTTTTTACGGTTGGTTCCCCCTCAAAAAACAAAATAAAATGAATAAAGGAAGAATGGAAGAATGGAAATGCAAGGGGGGTTAGTATGTACTTACTTGGTCCAAGAGGAAGTTTGTTTCACCCACTAAAGTCTCGGAATCAATTCTTTTCACAAAGGGGTATTTTTGGCTTTTAGTCAATTTCTCAATTTGCAATAGTGATAATGAGCTACCAACTTCTATTTATATACATTTTTGGCCACTTTTTGTCAATTTTTGGACCCTTTTGTCTTTTTTTCTAAATTGAAAATCATTTAGTATGGTTCAGGAGTTTTCTATGGATTGTTACGATAATTGTTACTTTGGGTATTGGGGAACTTTTTGAGATTTGGGTATTTTTAAAAGGTCCTTTGGTAAAAAGTCATTTTTTCCAACTTGTTGCATTTAAGTTAGGATTCCATCCCTACTTTTTACATCTTGTTGTCTTTATCATTATGCCATAGGATCGATCCCAGCAATTTGCGACACGAAACCATCATTGTTGCTTTAGAAGTGTCGTATTTTAGTGGTAGATCCCACCTTAACATGGATGCCCTAGGTAGATCCCGGTTGCATTTTGGTGTCCATGCCATCACTAATGAACATAGGCTCAAGAGTCCTTATTAGTTTATCCTAATTACGAGTTTGAGCTTCATTTGCATGATGCAGTATCATTCTTAACTTCACCCTCAGGACTCCCAGAACATAATGGGTCTTCTTTTAAGCCCTTTTCAGGCCCTCTAAAAATGAAAAGATTGTTAAGCGTTCTTGTTGACCTTCACACTCGCTAAACTAAAATTTGAAGTCATGTCTATCCGGCGGTAGTTTACCCCTTTTTCAGTCTGGATGGCCAACTGTATGAACAAAGGTATACTCTAGGAGCCTCAGTTCCCTAGAAGAGAATTCTCAAGTATGATGTTAACCCTTTTTCGGGAAGAGGGACTAAATTTACAAAAAAGGAACCCCCACGGAGTCCATAGTTAATCTCTTTTCAGACTCCCTAAAATTGAAAAGATCATCGAGTGACCTTATTCTTTCACACTCCTTAAATTGGTCCAGAAGAACATTCTTGACGGAGTCCATAGTTAAGCTTTTTTCAGACTCCTTAAAAATAAAAAAATTGTCGAGTGATCTTGTCTTTATCACACTCATTAAAATGGTTTTGAATAGACGTTTGGTCGGTGCTAGTTTACCCCTTTTTTGAGCCGACTAGACTATCTTCAAAAAAGGTACCCCAACGGAGTCTCTTTTTACGTTTTTTTCAGACTCTCTAAATATGAAAAACCGTTGATCTTACCTTCTCTGGGCTCGTTAAAATTACATCGAAGGACGTTACCATTGTGTGTATTATTAATTGCGTTTTCATACCTACGTCATTGGCCTAATGCCAGCTCCATGTTTCTCTCAACTGAACCATCTGAAGCATGCCTTATACATAAGCCCTATAGCACTTTGCCTCTACGTCTTGACACATTTGGCCCATGGAGGATTTTTCCCGAGTGTCCTTTTCCTGCATATGTCCCTTTACCCTGAGCATCCATGTGTTCCATGCACTTGGAGCTAGTATGTTTGTGACACTCAATCCTCCTTTGTAACGTATCATTCTTTTATTCTTTTTCAAGCTTTCCAAAATTATTAAAAAGGATAAAAAAAATCAAATATACCCCAAAAAGAAAAAAGGTAAAAGTATTTTCTTTTTATTGGTAGCACAATGAGTCGCCCTTGGAAAAATCACATCCTTTCATTTGTTTGTCAAGCCTTGGGATTTAATATGGCCTTAGGAAGCTATTCCCACTACATAGAGTTGTGTCCTCCTCTGTTTGGTTATTCTTCCAAACATATGGAGAGTTTGCGGTGCCTCCTGCATCGTGAACTTATGTCAAAATATCATGTTGCCTGAGTCTCATATTATGTCATGCTATTGTCCAAGGGAAGTTATTACCAATCTTGATTTGGCCCCCTCTACAGATTTTCTCTTAACCTCATGCCCACTCATCCCGAAATCCTAATCAAGTCCTTGTCCGAAATCCATGAAGCCCTCAACCTGATCATGAAAATCCTCTGGTCTGTTCCTGAAAATCCATCGAAGACCTCTAGGTAGTGAAGTCGTACACTCATATTACACTGCTACCTGAGTCGTGAAGATTTTGAAGTTGTTGCTCAAGCTCTAAAGGCCTCATCTCTAGCCATCGGACCTTATTCTCTTCTTGAAGATGGATACTATACATGTATATCTTTTTTATTTCGAGATGTAGATCCATTGTGTATTGCTCGCGGCTACACTTTATATAGTTATATGACATGGATCTACAGTGTATTTGATTGGTAGCCATGATTTCATTTCATTCTGAGCATGGGTATGCCCGCCTCGGTGAGACAATTTTTATTTTGCAGATGGCACCTCCCGAATTCTGGTTCCTGAGCTCACTTTTTTGGTACAATGGTGAAGATTGATAATGTATTTCGGCCATCATATGTTCTTCTAACCTCACACATTAGGGGACATATGTTATAACCCTAAATTGCACCAGAGATGCTTACCTGGCATCGGGCCATCTCATTTTACTTCTTTCCCAAGCCACTACTAAACACCTTCTTAGAAAAACACTCTTTTTGAAGGGATACGCACCCTGATCCACTACTGCATGTGTGTGTATGTTGGCTGACCCACTACAGCCTGCATATACCTAAAAAGCATGAAAAAATGGAAAGTTGTAGACAAAACACACAGTTTTGGGTAAGTTAACTAAACTGACTAACCATCCATAATCGGTCACTCGACCAAATACCTAGCCCTTTCTAGCCTATAAAAGAAGAGGTAGGGGTCCCATTTGGAAGGAGGAAAATCATAGCAAAGAAACTATACCCGATTTAGTATTCCCCTTGCCCGAACCTTTTGCAACTATTGTGTGAAGGAAGCATATACAGAAGCAATTGGAGCACAGTTGAAGAGGAGCCCGGGACTAGATTCGAGGAGCAGTGGCCAATCTCACCATTGTAAGGTTACTTTTGTGAGATTAATAAAAGAAGTACTTTTCCCGTCCCGCCATATGAGATTGTCAATATTTAAATTTGATTATATTTTGATAGAATCTCTAACCCATTAGTTTATAGGTTATATGCATGTGGAGTTATTTGTTTGTCTTTTATGAATGCAGGTCAGCGTTGGGAGGATAGTTGCAGTCAAGGAGAKACCAAGCGTTAAATGGATTGACATCAAACACGGAAACTAAGGTATAGTAACCGGACCTCTTTAGCCTTGTATTTGCATATGATTAATAAGATTTATGCTTGGGATGTTGGTAAAAAGTAGGATACTTTAGGTCATTTCTGCATGCATGATAAAACCCTTAATGCTAGTCTGTAGGAGGTATTTCCCACCCACAACACTGGTTACAAAACCTAGGAAGGGATTTATCCCTATCGACATCCCTATTGATGGAAAATATCTTTCCATTGAGTTTTTGAATCATTGGAAAGGATTTTTCCCCATGGGAATCTCAGGAAACAGAAAATATTTTCTTCCAAGTGAAGGAACTGAAGTGGGTATGTTCCCCCTTTGAACGAGAAGGTAGGGAGAGAATTTTATGAACTCCTTGAAAACATGCTATAATTAGAGAATATCAAATCTATGCTATATGTAACATCTCAATTGATGACATCCCAAAATAAAAGGCACCCCCACCATACAATGTAGAGGGTTGGGTTCCCACACCACTATTGGGAGAAAACATAGGAGGAACAATGCCTCCACTTAAGACTCACAATATGGGTGGGATTGTGCTTGGTATAGGTGTTCTCAAGATGGGAGGAATGAATCCTCTTCCAGAGATAGATGAAGTGGGGATATGAGTGCCCCCAGACCTAGAGGTATGAGTAGTATTGTGGACCATTGAAGAAAAGGATTTAAAATGTCACTTGGATTCTCAAAATTATGAGTGTGTAAAGGAATAGGGCTAGGAGGCTCAATGAGAGGTGGGTTAAATTTGAATGCAATTGGATCAGTGAGATCCTCAATTTAGATGGGACTGAGATTTTCCTATGGAGAAGTAACTCCCTTGAGAATTGGAACACGGCCATCTAAATCACTTAAAAATCCCTTATCCTTGAGATCCTTATCAATAGGACCTTCCATTGTAGGATTGTTCATGTCTATTTGAGTCTATTGTTTTGGCTCTCGTAAACTGGAATTGTTCAACCTATGCCTTTGAAGAGGTAGCTCCACACTTTAAAGAGAAAGGCCACAAGTCCTTCTAGACTAGTAGAGTGATTGGTCATCCACCTTAGATCAAATATTCAAAATTGGTAAGAAAGTAATAACCTAAGGCCAACTAAACAAGAAACTACAGAGCATGCAACTACAAATGTCCTTAGAGAAATCAACAAACAAACTAAATTTCCAAAGATCAACCTAAGTTGGTTAGATCTTGAGTATGATATGGTGAAGATAGGATAAAAGGACCTTACAGAGATCAATATGGGTTTACTAAGTCCCAATATTAGTCAACAAAGAAACAAGAGACAATTACGATAAATTTCCCATAACATTCACTCAAGGTGCAAGTACCCTCGTGAAGACAGGCACCCTCCAAAGGAGTCAAAATGGTGATTAGACATTTACCTTAGGTACCATGAGCACTTCCCACTCATAATCACCCATGAGATTTCATAGGATAGGACAATAAGATTACCAATTCACAATTGTTGACTAGGTGGAATAGTCGTGGATCGAGATCACACGTATAGGCAGGGAAACAAAGCCCAGATATTTTGAGAAGTGATTTAACCTAGAGATTCTATCACTTAAGAAACCCCCATAAACATAGTAATCCAAAAAAAAAAAATGAAATGAAGGGGAAATATCACCTCCACTTGTTTTTGGTGCGACATCATGCTTGATACCTATGTGAGAGGTGCTTTCCCAACAAGAACTTCTTTCTACTACTGGATTTTCCCTTTCTAATTAGTTCTAGGTGGAGTTTCATGGCCTCAGAGAGTTTACTCTCGAATCCTATTCCAAGGCCCTACTTGCTAGACTATTGTTGATTTCCTATCAAGAAAATTCTTGTTGATTTTAATTAAGTGTTAATTTTAATAGCAGGTTGATTACTCATGGAGGTATCATGATGCAACTAATGGTGTTTTTCACTCTTGTAGAAATAAACTTGTAAGAATATTGGAAAATGAAAATCACTCTAATTCTTCAATGAATTCATTTTAATATGAAAATTAAGTACGAACAACTCTTTGAAAATAGTATTTTGATGCAATATGCAAAAATTTCAAATGCAACTTTTTTTTAGACTTCTAATCAATGAGACCCTACTCAAAAAACAAACCAAAAGAAAATGCAAAAAAAGAAAACTACTTTCAAACACGCAAATGACAAAGAAAGATAAAGACACCTAAAATGAACTTTTATTTTTATTATAATGAATGCTAAATGAAATCAATCAAACACTTTTTAAATTGTAAACCTACTACAAACAAGCATTGGAAGCCTGAACAACAAAAGTGTTGAAGCAAAGCAGGAGAAAAAGAGAAAGAAATGGGAAAAACAGGGTCTTGGGATGCACTCACTCCTTCTATGAAGGAAAGGTGAAAGTACTCATTCCTTTACCGAGAGAAACATGTGAGTACTCACTTTTTTTCCAAGAGCAACTAGCAAGTGATTTCAATTATGGGAAAACATTCTCAAAAAACCCTAAAAAAAACCTTGCAGACTGACCTATTGGATTGACAGAAGCAAGACATATTGAAAATTTAAAAGAGAGAACCAAACTAAGCTAAGAAAGAAACAAAGAAACCCTATCGATAATAACTAAAGGATTTATTCCCTAGTGGAGTCGCAAATTATATTGGAGATGAAAACTATCCTATGGATATGGATGACCATTAACAGAGTGGAAATTCGAAGAACAATGCAAATATTTACCTAGAGTATCCTACCACAATTCCAAAATAACTACTAGTAAGTTATGAGGGACTCACTTAGTTCTGACAGTTGGCTAATGATGATCCTCACAAGATGTCCTCACTCCAATCCTCCTTGCTCTTTTCCAAGCTTGCATACCTACACACATCAAAGCAAAACCTTCCCCAAACACTCGGAAAAAACATAAAGAAATGTGGCGCAGCCCCCCTACCCTCCTGGGGATTCTGCGACCTCCCAGTATTGGATCTTCATATTCTTTGAACCGAATTGGTTCTTTGGGTCTTCAACAGACCCTGAACAATGATACACATTAGTCCCTTTGATGTTACCTGCAGGTTTGGTTTATCTGCGACCCCTACTCTTTGGCACTTTTGGAAACACCAACCTTGCAAGTGCTATCCTCACACTTGACTCTCCTCCAATGTGACCACAGACTATGATCGTGAGTCAGATATTCATAACTTCAGGATTTGAAAATATCACGACTTCTGCCCTGGTCTCCTTTTGAAACACTTTCCTCTGAATTCGTGGATCTCTGTCACATGTCCTCCTGAATCTGATGGTCCAGTTGTACTTCGAATTTCGTGACTTCACGAAATTTCACTTACTCCACATGCAACTTCTTCGGACCTATATCTCCTAGATTTTCTAATATGTTGCCACATGTCTCCTTGCGGCCAACAGTTAATATTGCTTCACGACTTCGACAATCCTGCTTCTCAAACACATTAAACAGTCTGAACTCTAAAATGTCGAAATGCCTCACAGCTAACCTCCATGCAACCTTCCCCAGATCTAACGATCTGGAATGATCTTGGTCCCTCCTAGACATATCTCGCTCGTTATTTTTGGAAACCTTAAAGGAATCCTCCCTTTGAATATTTCTTGCTACCCTTCCTCCTGAGCTTGTTCTTCCTCAAACTTTTTCCTCCTTAAAATTCTCTCTTCGACACTTAGTCAAAATTCATCATGTACTCGCATTGCAACAGGTCCTCCTCCACAACTTATCTTCTTTGTGGATGGTTTTCATTGTTCCTCCTAAGCTTCTAATTTAGAAGACTCCACCACTCACTCCTTGCATACAATATGCACTTTCTACATGCAAAGCTCCAAGTTACCTTTCTTGGACTTGCTTCTCCCCAACCCTATGAACTTCTTCAGAATGACTCCTTTGATACCCAACTAAGTATCGATTATGCACACACCTTGTGACCAACCTCCCTCATCTTAATCTATTGAAGGCGATTGTGCACTCCTTGCAACAGTTCTCAAAGGCTAAATCGGTTTCTCCTGAATAATATGAAATTGAGTGAGGCTCCTCCTACCCGCACTCTCAAACTATCTCTGTTGATATTTCTTAGTCACTACAGACTCTATCATGCACACCTTGCAGACATTATGCATTCCTTGCACATAAAAGTTTTACATTATCTCTTATGAGCTTATGAGTCAAAATAGACTCTTTCAATGCACTCCTTGCGAACACTATGCACAATTTCACTTTATCGTAGAAGAGAAACAATTGAAACTTATTTAAATATTCATACATTCATACATTCAACCATGTAAATGAATTCATAAACACAAGAACAAGAAATAACAGAGAATTGCTAATAAACAAAAATTCTACCATTCATTCATTCAGATAGACATAGAAACACCAGACATTTGAAACAATGCTCCTTTGTTATATTCATTCAACTGAAGTATACATGTGCTCATACACTCTAATAAGCCTCAGCAACTTCTACAGCATATACAATAGATTCAACAGCCTCTCAACAACCTTTTTTGTGCAACAATACAAATCTTTATACAAGAGGGGCTCTTCGAGATTTTCCCTCCAACTACTCTAGATCTATCCTATTGAATTAAAAGCTTTCAACTACTTAGGATTTATTACAATAAATATTTGTGATAGATAGATAATATCGAACACATCAAATATGTACTATACGCAGCTTCATTAAAGTAAAATACATCCTCCAATGATCCCATGCGATCATCTAGCTCCAAAACATTAAAGATGTTCTTTAATTACAATCCTTTCAAAAGATTTACGTGATATGCCACTTTAAAATTTAAAATTCTTCAAAATGTGCATTAGGCACTGAGTTGTCCTCCACTCACACTTTGCTAGCAATGCTCCTGCATCAAAATGTGAAATAATTACTCTAACTAAATCTTGTCAGGTGAATTAAAAACACAACTAAATATCAAAAAGAGATCGAATTGAAACAAACAACTCCATGTTTGGGGGAGGGAAAGAAGATATACCTCTAGTTTACTAAAAACAATAGTGATATATGAAATGTATACTTGACCTCATTGTTGACATTGTCTGTAACCATTGTCTAGATTCCTTTGTCCTCTGAACACTCAAGACTTATTCACCTCTTTTTCTCTTCTCTATGCAATCATGGGGAAGATAAAGGGATCTTAGGCCTCACAAACAAAAATGAGAGATGGGAATTTTAGGAAATGTTGATTTCCTAGGAGATGGGTCATAAAAATCAAAAGGATGTAATGGCTCTGACTACTTCAACTAGAATATAAATCTAGTATAGGAACAGTGTTTGTAACATTCTCCTTCCATTGAGCTTATATTATACCATTTCAATGTGGTTGAGACTATTTTTCATTGGTTTCAAGGAGTTACAAAGTTAGTTTTCTCGTAAACCCCACTGAGCACATACTTTTCACATTTTTTATATTTTTTAGTGATTTTTGAAGACACTCACTCCTTTGTTGAAGGGAAAGGATGGGTAATCACTCCTTTAGTGACCCATAAGTGAAAGTATATTTCCATGAACTCTTTTTCAACAGATTTTTGAGTGGGACCAAGCAACCAAAGATGGATATGATAGGGATAAAGGCAAAACAAAGGAATCTTAGCTATTGTGGTGGAAAAATATGCTATAACGACTGCTACTATTAGTTTTTCATTGTACAACCCTGTTTTTTAGAGGGATACCAAATGGAAATGGGAATGTATATTCATGTAATCATAACAATAAGTACCAAATATGGAAATAAGTCATACCTTGTTGGAATTGTTGAGGTAGAACTTACTTTCCCTAATTGATGCAGAAAATTTGTTCTATATTATCCTCGGCTCTTTGTTATAAAACATTTAAATAAGGAAAGGATGGACATTGGCTTGTGGGGTGATTATCTTCAAAAATTCCACAAACTTCTACATCATTTACTAGACATGCATTTCTTGCATGATTCCTTGTACATTTGGGGAAAAATATAGCGAGATCCTTTTCAACATCTTGCTTCTTTTTGATATAATCTGTGTCTAATTGTGTAGCCAAACATTCCCATGTATCAATTGTCATATCCTTAAGTAAATTCCCAAATTTTTCCTTTGTGAGGATAGAGGTGGATGTCTTTGAAAAGTGTACAGGGTAATCCCTTATAACCTCTTCCTTTCTTATGTGAATCTCTTGAGTAATTTTCAAAACCTTCCCTGATCTCATCATAAGTAAGTTAAAATATGTCCATGTTTGCAAGTAAATTTAAATTTTCCATCAATTCTTCGCAGACACCTCTAAATAGTACTAACTTGAAAGTCTCTTGGTCTAGTGTGAAATTACTTGACCTTTTGTAATTAAACTAGAATCTTTCTCCATAATCCTCTAGTGACTCTTATTCCCCTTGGGTCATTCTAAATATATCATCTCAAGTATCTCTATCTTTGCAATAGTCTCTATACGTGTTTGTGAAATATTGCTTCCTCTACTCCCATGTAATGATTTTTTTCCCATCAAGACTTATGAACTAGCACAAGGCTACTTCAATGTCAATGGGAAAATTTTCAACTTCTGGGCATTAGTAGTATAGTCATAAGTTCTACAAACAACTTTGAACTAAAAAAGGAAGGAGTTTGGATTCTTTGTGGTTAGACCATGAAAATAAGGTAGGACAAAAGGGTTAATATTTTTCATTATGGTGTCCTCCTTTATCGCCCAAATGGGAAAGTGGAATACATCAGGTTGATTTCCTCCTCTTTCTACCATGGTGGATTGAGAGGATGGGGATAATGGTTCTTCTACAAATTCACTCCCTTGTGAATGAGGTGAATATAGAAATAATCTTGTGGGAGAATGTTCTTCTTGAATACCTTCACCAAAAAAAATTCTAACATTTGTTGTATATCTAATGGGACAAAATGTGATGGGTTATTTTGAGGCAAATTGTGTTAGGAAGTCTTCAAATTCCATTATGTTATTGTGTTCACTGTTTTTTTCCTACCCTACACCAAATATATATTTTTTTTGGAAGAAAATGACCTAATTTATCCCTATGATGATGCATGCATCTTAATGTGAATTCTAGAAAACTAGAAAACACTTCTCAGAAGTATGATCAAGGTAAAGGGTGATCCTTCCCTCTACAAATACTTATGAAATGGCATTTTTTTTATAGTTTTTCAGATATTATGCTAATGTGTTTTCTACCACCTCCTTCACATTGACACCAAAAAGGGATGCGCCAAGAAATTACATTAACAATTCAATGCCATGGAATCTCAAGAATACTCTTAAATAATTAATCTAAGTTCATAACTCTTTAGAGGTGTTTTACACTATGTATGTAAACTACATGAGTTTAATCTATTAATGAAGTTTCAAATATAGAAAATAACCAATGATGAGTAGAACATCTAGTATTTATTCTACCCACTCTGAGATATTGGTTTTGGTAACCACCTCTTCTTATTGTTTCCTAGAAGTTAAGCATAATAATATCAATCCCAACCAAGTATAAAAATCAAGGGGAATGATACTTAAAGGGGGAGTCAATGGATGTTACCTATATATCATAGCATAGATATAACTATGGAAATAAGAATGATTCCCATAAAGTGTAAAGCTCACAAATCACAGTGTTGATTATTGTGATAAAAAAATGAAAACATCAAAAAATCTATCTACTAGAAATGTTTAAATTGAACAATTATGGAAATAAACATGATTCCCATAAAGAGTGTAAAGTTCACAAATCACAATGTTGTTTATTGTAATAAAGAAATGAAAACATCAAAAAAAATAATAAACATGATTCCCATAAAGAGTGTAAAGCTCACAAATCACAATGTTGTTTATTGTAATAAAGAAATGAAAACATAAAAAAATAATAAACATGATTCCCATAAAGAGTGTAAAGCTCACAAATCACAATGTTGTTTATTGTAATAAAGAAATGAAAACATCAAAAATATTATCTACTATAAATGTTTAAATTGAAGAAGATTGTTAATAAAACAATTTAATGAAAAGAAGCAATGAACGTCTACAAATAAACCATGAAAATATAAGAAAAATAACAAAGAAATCTTTTGGGCTCTCCCCTTGAGTGGTCTCTACCCAAGGAAGATTGGAACCTTGGAGAAAAACACTATTACATCTAAATTACAATCTCTTTTTATTCAAATATTTAGAAAATTGTAGTACACAACAATTGCTACAGTGGTCACTCTCTAAACTTTAGAATTTGATCACTTCAACAATATGCAAATTCTAATTGGGAAATCAGGGACCCTATCTTTGTGATTCCCTCCTATATAAATATTCACATTAATTGTAGAATAGCCTTAGTTGACCCAATCAATAAAATCCTTGATTGAATAGGGGGTTGGTTATCATATTTCACCTTACCCAGGTGTAGTTGATCATTGGCAGCCTCTTATTCCTTTTTCTACTAGTTTTAATTTGAAATACAAACAGATTTAGGAGGGATCAAACTGTCACTAAGTGAGTATTGGTTCCCCATGTTGTGGTAGATTAAAAACTCTCCTTCATAAATGTAGAAGACAAGATTCCTTTTATCTAAGTGCTTAGATTCAAATGGAAATGTGATGGGTCAATCCCCTTTTTATGCATACTCCAAGCCTTTTATTAGAGTTGCAATAAACATTTGTCTTTTTTTCAAAAATCATTAAGGCATAAAAATCCAAACCACATAATTATTCACCCAAAATCTATTTTTAAGACCTCGAGTATTACTCACATCTTGAAAATAAATCAAATTCAATAAGTTAATTAATCATATACTAACAAACATCCAATTGTCAATTGGAAATAAAAATACTTAAAAAGTCTTAAGTTTAATAGGAAAATGTAGACAAGATGGTAAATATATGGTAATTGGACAACAATTTATCGGCCTATAAGAGCGCTTAGTATCTCAAATGAATATCAATTGAAGGAAGAGAAATGTCATTTACTCAAAGATTTTAAAGATGATGGTTATAAGGTGCATTAGGGAATCAAGGGATTCCATATATGGTAATTGGACAACAATTTAGAGGCCCATAAGAGCCCTTAGTATCTCAAATGAAGATCAATTGAAGGAAGAGAAATGTCATTTACTCAAAGATTTTAAAGATGATGGTTATAAGGTGCATTAGGGGATCAAGGGATTCCATATTGCAAGTAGAGGACCCAAAAAAAAGAGCAAGTCGATGAGGTTTACCAGGTCTTCCTACCCTACATTCAAGGGATCACATACACAATTGCAAAGGATTTAAAAAAGAAAAAAATTGGGGTGACATTCAAAACCCTAACCAAAAATAGAAATTCCCTCAAATTCGTTAAGGATCCCATTGGTCTTGCTAATCATAGAGGTGTCTATATGATTTCATGCTCGTGTGGGAAACCTTATATGGGTGAAATTGGCCACTCCAACAAGATTATAATCCAAGAAAACATAGTAGATATTAATCATAATTTTTTTTTCCATTCATAGTCATTGAACACTTAAACAAGATGAAACATCAAATTTGCATTGAGGAATCTATATATTTAAAAAAAAATTTGTTTTTTTCTATTTTTCTTCTTTTTATGTTTTTCTATTTTTATATACATATGTTTTTGTATTCCTGTGTGTGTGTGTGTGTGTGTGTGTGTATAATTTTCCTCTAAAACTAACCCTGGGAATGTAGGGCAGTTGGTGATGGAGTGTAATATTAAGGCACTTCATTATGTGAAGTCCAACTAATTACCAATTTCACCAGTCAAAAAAAAATATCATAAAACTTAATCAAAAAATTTTGTATTACTATAATATAATCATGATATAATATTATCCTTAATTTTAAAAACATATATGTAATATAAAATAAAATGTATCTTTTAATTTATTTATTTCCTAAACTTTATATTAAAGTATGTATTCTTAAACTAAGGTATATAATTCACATAAACTTTATATATTTATAATCCTTATAAATGACCACATACTACTATGTAAATTCACATAACTTTTCCCCGAATGGGGTGCCACCTGGAGAGCACATGTCACATGGTGTGCTGGCAGCAGGGGCAATTAAAGCCTACCATTGCCATCACCCTCCAAAACTCATTTGACATGCCCCGCATTTATGCAAATCAAAGGAGAGAGTCTTGGGATAGTCTAACAGCTCTAATGGATTTTCACATCCGACTTGCGGGAATTGGTATGATAGCCTCCACCCACAGCACTTTGACATTCATGGCCTCCATTGCCATCACCTCGCTCATTATTACGCAGGGATATCCACATTGTTGGTTTTATATCCGTCTTTCACCCTCAGTATCTCATTCTCCCTTAGCTAAGTCGATTTGGTCTCCCAGGCCTCGGCTCTTTTCATTCCTTCTCTCCCTAGCTTCTCCAGTTTCTCCATCGTTCACTCTTCTCCCCTCCGGCTTGGTTTCGATATGCCCCATGAAAGAGGCAAGCCCAAACACAGGCCAACCTACTATAGCCAAGTAGGCAGGAACCACCACACTATACCAATGGCTCTCCATCCCTTTCCAAGAAGCAACTTGGCCCTTTCTCCCCACTCTGATCAGAAATAGGCCATGAAAACTCAAGCAGAGCCTCAGTCGCCTATCCCCAAGCCTAATTACGAAGGTTGCATAGTGGAGGAGGAAATTCCTCCTCACTGGGCGGAGATTCCTCAACACTTGCAGGAAGTTGGAGGTGAACGGATGACACAGGAAGTTGACAGTGATGAGATGACATAGGCAGGAACCGAGGAGTTGGTAATGACGGGTTGTCTAGTAGAAGAGGATATTCCTCCATGGTTGTTGGATTATTGCAAGCATTCTGCCGACCCCAACGTGGTAGACACAGAAATCCACTCGAGTGAATTAGGGCATGAGAAAGAAGAAAATAACACACCCAGGACGCCAATGCAGTAGGTCCTGGATAGCCATGCCTCACCCATAATGTGCAAGCTCATGGCGGAACACCTAGACCTCATTTTTTAGATGAGGAGGAACCTCGCTGAACAAATGCATCACGAGAGCCTCCTGAGAAAACACATGGATTTATTGTTTAATTCTCTATCAGGAAATCTTTCAAAGAGTCATTGTCGGACTTGCTTACAGCCTTATGCCTTCATGGTCCGCTAGGATGGACACCCAATTTTGCCTCATGTTTAAATTTCCTACTATCATTTTTCTAGTCTTAGTTGTTTTTCTTTCTTGCTACCAAGAAACTCTAATTCATACCACTTGTTCTAATTTCCATTTTCATGGAAGAATAGGTGGCAGGGCTTTTATAGTTCTCAAACAGGTGTTATTAATATGCATAATGCCACATGTTCAGTTTTCCACACCTGTGGCGGAACATGTGGCAAGTTTGGTTGTAATATTTTGAAAATTATTGTTTTTTGAAGGCATAAGGTAATATAGTCTCTCTTTTTATTTAAAAAAAAAACCACGTAACTTTTAATCTTCAATTTATTAGCTATTATATAAAACATATGGTTTATTTTAATTAATTTGACAATAATTTCATTAAGTCATTTTTTTCTAAAATGTAGTTTAATTAAATTATTATTCAACTTTTCAATTTGTAATCCATATTAATATAATATAATTAGATAGATTTCCTTCATTAATTATGATGATAGAACACATCAATATGGTATAAAAATTTGATTAAAAAATAAATTTGATGAATCCGAAAAAATATTCAAACAAATAAATAATTATTTATTATTATAAAAATTATTGATCAAATGAATATTATGAATATGTATATAAATCCACATAGGAAGTAGTTAATTGAGTCTAGCTCGTGTGGTTGTGTGATGGAGTGTTATCCTCCCCACCCATGTTCTAGTCTCGTTAATGACATGTTGAACTCATAATAAGTATATTGTTGTAATAGCTTCAAGCCTTGTTGTTGACCTGGCATTGTCCATTGAAGAATCTAGGGTTCACCCTAAGTACCATCCTTGAAATGAGGGAAGTATCTGGGGGTTTTCCACAAACATTGTTACCTCGGAAAAAAAAATTCCACATAGGAAGTAATATGTCATGTTCTTTGGAAAATGTATCTTATCATTATTATAACATTAATGTAAATTGTATGCTATAACTACATTATGTAATAATAATTGCATTATGAACGTAGTCCTAATATACCCTAAGTATATTATAGGTATTCTACCTCAAAATGATTTGTCCTCAAAGTATGGGTAGAGAACACTTCTTGTAATAGAATGATCCATCTTCTTGTAACTTGCACCCATTTGATAAGATTGATGGCACGAGATGATATGATTTATGAAGGCTTTATCAATATTGTCGCATCGAGAAAGGATAAATTCATACTAGATGGATTCTTTTTGCAACTCTCTAATCTTAAGATTTGATTCGAGCTTTTTTTTTTTTTACTTCAAGTTGTATTGGTTTTTGGATGCTTCTATATGTAAGAACAACATTGCCATTGGTACATTGATTCTTCTTTGTTACAATTTCTTTAATTTAGGTGTCAATATGGTACCCTAATAAGTTCATCCTTCTAAATATTTGGTTTAATATTTTTAATATTTGCTTACGTCATTATGCTAATATTTGATATTTTTGTATTCGTCAGTGTGTCCATGGCTTCATCAGTGGTGATTGATGGATCCTCAACCCTCATTGAATTTGTACATGTCTACTTGTAATCAAAATGTTTATTAACTCAATTTATAGATGATCTTTATTTGATAAAACTTCATTAATAACAAAACTTCAATATTTTGTTTCAATCAATTCCATTAAGGTCTCTTTATCTATAATTTCAACCTCTAAAAACTTAATTGATTCATTTGCATCAATGGATGTCGCTTTGTCTAGTTTCGGGATTGATACATCCTTGCACTTTAATTTGTTTACTTCCATAAGTAGGTTTTGATTATCATTCTTCAAGTGATTGATTTCTTTGTCCTTGTCTCACAAGATCATGCCAATTTTTTTTTTCTTGGCATCCTACTTCTCTTGTGATTCTTAGTCACATTGAATTGCAACAACTTGTCAAATTGATGAGTTATCTTTCACTTGTAAGTCACATATGTTTTTCTCTAATGCTAGTAGTTGTTTTTTGAATTCTTTTATTTTGTTAACCTATTCTTCTAATTTGCATTGTAGGACATGCACTGCATATTAAAAGTCTTCTTTACCATTTTCAAGATCTTTCATTTGTGTGATCAAGTTGTGACTATGATTCCTAAGGCAATAAATTTCATCTAGCATCCTATAACTTTTGTATTGATTTCTAGCTATCTTCAAGGATTACCTCTAATACATCATTCGGGCCCTCAGATGACAACTCACACACTGGTCCTTCTTCCTTGACCCATTTTCAATCTTCAAGTTTGAAAAAAAAACACAATAAACAAATCTTTGGAGAAAAAGGTTACCTCACATTTGGTGGTCCAATGGAGTTTATCCATTCAAAAATCATTTAGGATGATGGCTATGACCCAGTGAATCTATAGAATAAGCCATGGTTTTCATAACCAATGATAAGACCATTCTTCTTTGGCATTGAAATGTGTAGGAAGTGACTTAACTTTCGATCTCTTGACTCTCGTTTGAGGATTCTTGGGAGCCAAAGGAGAAGATGAATTATTCAACACTACATCTTTAAAATAAATAGGCATTGAGGAAGAAGTTGCACCTATGCCTGAAACACCTTCATGGATATGTAGCACTAAGAACAAGGTGGATTCATTTTAAATATTGTTCCCTCCTAATCTTGGATCATTTTTTGCATTTAACATTAGACACTAATTGCGTGTTTTCTTCTCCCAAAGTGACAGTGTTCCTAAAGACGGTTTTTATAAAGCCTTGCATCCTTTATGTAACACCTCATAAACTACATTATGACCTATTTTGACTTCAGTAGTTAAATTACATTATGTCCTATTTTGTGTTTATTCGCTTATTATCTATTGAATTATGTTAAAACGATGGAACTAGAGTATGTGGACATGTGGATCTACCTATATGCGGAAGTTATGTAGAGTTTATTGTTTATGTTATTAATTATGGCTCTTGTGTGATTTACTTCCAACATGCAAATTTAAATGAAAGATTGTGGTACATGGATACTAGTTTAAATTATATGTTGAAATGTATCAATAGGTACCATTCACATGGTAAAAAACTAGCTTGTTTGCATTGCTTGTTTGAGAGTAACATTGCAATCACATTTAGATAGTTATATGGTTAGGCATGATCTTTTGTTTTGGTAAACCTACACGTTAAATGGGATAAGTGATAGCCAAATAAATGTGGTATTAAGGTGATGCGGATATTGTGGACATTAAAAGATGAATGGTATGCTATGAAACATTTATTCGTTATTTAAATATTGGTTCAATACATTGCTATGATATGTGGGCAAGTGAAAGTTTTACAGGAAGCACAATTGTCTAAATTGGTCATTCAATGATGTAGGTCTAACAACCACAATAGCAGCTCAGTATGGTACTTATAAAGTGTTGACCCTAGTTCTATTAGGAGGGGTAAAGGTATTTTCCACCATTTATTCTCCGAAACCTGGAGTCATGGAAGGGTTGTGTTAATCCATGCTCCCCTATACATGTGATAGTGACTATAAATCACCTGATAGGGAAGCTTGGTCGATATAGTTGACACTTCCACTTGCGGGTTCTATCTAGGGTTAGTTCAATATAGTTGATGCTCCAACATATTCCAACAGAGGAAATGATAGAATGTAGAAGATGGAAGTAGGTTAGGGAGGAAGCGTGATTTGGAGTAGTTAAGAATGCTATTGGAAATTAGAAATGCTAACCTAGTTCCATATTTAGTTCATTTTTGTCTTTTAAATGCTTTCTTAATTAATTTATGATTATCTTGGTGTAATATTCAATTTATATTGAATTATTTTGACTTAGAAAGATTTATGGATGTTGTTCTTAAAGGATCAGTGTCTTGCATGCTTGAATGAGAGAAAATAGACACTATGCAATCGATGTGATGATTGTTATCATTAGTACAAGCACAAGATATGTATGTGTCAGCTATGCATATATTCCTTACACACATACACTAGTATCATTTCAAAATATAATAGCGATTAAAATAATATTATTAACAGTTGATACATGATGGGTATAGTAAAAGGTAAAATTATATGATCATGATTTAACCTTCATTTGGATTCATTACCTTTCATATCATAGTTTTGTTATATTTAACTAAAAGAGGAAGATTTGTTTCAATGAGAATATGATTTCATTTAATAGGACTTAGAATTTTGTAATCTACCCAAAAGTTAAATTAATTGATTTGATATTATGTCGAGTTTATTAATGTGGGTAGGTGGGGGAATAACTTGATATTTTTTTAACCTTCCTAGGACTCTCTAAAGAGACTAGGAAGGCGGTGGGATGATTTATGGAGGAAATGAAGGGGGAATGAACAAAAAGAACATATTTTGAATATAGTTTGAGAACCTTGGCTTGGAAAGATTTCTAGTGGATTCTAGAGATTGATTGATATTGGTTGATGTTGTGGTTGTTAGAGATACGGGCACAGATGACTAGGAAACCTAGGTTTCCTAGAGCTAACAATTGGATAAGTTGCTAGTTGGTTGGGAGAAATAATCCCAGTTTCGGCAATACTTGACCAAACTAGTAAGATGCTAAGGATCAAGATTTCTTCATGACCACAAGGCTGAACTGATACATCGAACAGTGTTGGAGGTATTTTAGTAATTCTTAGTTGTTTACATTAATTGAGTTGTTTCAATTTAACCACTGAATTTACACTTTAATTGAATAAGTTGTAGATGAAATTTTGGATTAAATTAGGTTGTTAGGAAGTAAACATAAAAATTTTGCATTGTTTAGATATTTTCATATATATAATTATGAATTAACTAAACATAAATTAGTTCATAGTTTAGTTGATTAGTTAATAAGATCATTATACAATGAAGGGGTGTTACCCCCTAGGGATAATTTAAACAAATCTCTCTCACTGACATTTTGTCACACAATAGAGGAGCATCATTCTGAGTCCTATAAGAATTTTGGCAAATAGTTGGTACTCATCCTCCAACCTTCAGGTTGCAATTAGCACTTTATATATAGGATTACCCTCAATTTTCATCTCCCTATCATAGCCATGGTTACAAACCCAATGCTTGAATCCAACATTATCAATGCAATGTGAAATGTATCCGAGTCTTGCACAAATCAAAGAAATAAACATCATTATTCGATGGCATTTCCAATGCCATGACTGTTGATGATTACAGCGATGTGAGACACTCTCCATCTTACAAAACTGTGAGATGTGGATCATTGCATCCATGTGATATATTCACCATCTTACAAACCTGAGAGAAATCCCTTGAAGAGGGTGTGTGGTTCCTATCTGAGACAGAGCTGGAATGTAGAGATGACCTCCTCCATACAGAGAGTTGAGAAGAACTCCAGATGATTATCTTGTGGGAAAGGTGATATGTTGAGTTAGACATGCATGTGGTTGAGCACAAGGTGAATGTGTGAAATCCCAAAAGTGATGGGTGCATAATCATGAGAACATAAATGAAGATGATGTATTAGCCTCCTCTGAGTAGAAGAGTTGACGAGAAAATCCAGATGTCTCTCCTGTGTAATGCAATGGGAAAGAAGATATGTTGAGTGGACATGCCTGTGGACAAGCACAGGTGAACATGTGAAGTGGTTCCTCTATGTAATGCAGTGATCCAGAGATATGGACATCCCTATGGATGTGCCCCTAGTGGATGAGAACTAGTGGGTGTACAAGATCCCTTGCTATATTGTTCAAGAGTCAGACCTACCTATAACCCTAATTGTAATGTAAAGGGTACAGGTCAGCCCCACCTTAATGTGACTGGTAAATAATGTAAAAGATAATTAATCTGGTTAATATTAATTATATTATAAGTTAGTGAGGTCGTACTTATTGTGCCAATAGATAATTATGTTGACAGGTTCAAGTTAGTATAAGTAAAGGTAAATTCCCCATTGAGGAATCATATCTTTCATGTGAGTTTGGAAATTTCAGCAAGTACATCCTCTTGGGAAAAGTGTGCACCTCTCTTGGGCACTAGTCTTATAGGGTTTGATCACCCTCTTCTGTGCTAGGTCTTATTGGTGGTGAAATTCTTTCTCTTGAAGAATATAGCAAAGGATTTGGTTGGGTTTTCTTCCCTTGTTGAGAAGGGTTTCCCAGGCTACTTCTTGTGTTCTTGTGTATGGTTCTTCTTCTTGTGATTTTGGTTGTTGCAACATTAATGGTTATGGTTAAATGCTAAAATTGGAATGAACTTCATGCTTAACTTTTCTTATTGAAAAAACAACATGGTATTAGAGCATAGGTCTTGAAGAACCCATTGCACAAACAACTTTCATCCATCCTCTCTCTTCTGCAGAAACCATACAGCCCTCCTAGGGTTCCCAGAAAATCCATACAACCTTCTCTTCTGGAGGTTTTCAGCACTTGGCACTTGGATGTTGGGGATAAAAATGGAATAGGAGTGTACGTCCTCCTTCGGTGCACCTCCAACAAGATTCAGATCAAAATTCCAAGCATTTTGAAATTTTGGCCCTAGGGTTTTGCTAATTTCTGTAGAAATTTCAGTATTAGGGTTTATGCAAACTCATTGAAGGAGCTCTTCATATAACCAGTGTTCTCCTATATTTCAAAGGCTTATTGTTGGAATTTATAATTCCAACAAAACCTAAAAGTTCTATCCTATCCTAGTCGTTAGGTTTTCTAGCCCAGTTGACAAAGGGTTGTGAAGAATCTAAAATTATGATGAACAAAACTATTATGGAAGATAAGCTTGATGGATCAAGAAAATTCAAGTTCCTGGAAGACTTATTGTGGGTGATACAAAAAGGTGTCACTGTGACATACCTCATTCATGAAGATGTCAGAGGATAGAGATCATCCATGTGCCATTGGAGAAATCATATCATCACCCTCAGGTATGCACTTGTATATATATTATTTGTATCATTATCATGAGGGTAATTGCAAGACGAAGGAAATTTTTGCTAAAGTCTTGGATCCAGAGGGATCTTAGTGCATTCAGAGGAACAACACACTGGAAGTGAAGACTCCAGGTTTGATTGTTGTAATTTTCATTCCTCTAACCTATATTTCTAAAGTTTTCTACATTGCAAGTAGGTGTTGTAGTTGTGACAACAATCCTTAAATTGTTTTGATTCTAGAGATGTACTCATTATTCTCCTTTAGGAGATATTCTTGTTTTGGTTCCTCTTGTTTTTATGTTCCAGACAGGTCAAGAAAAAAGGAAGATGCTTATCCTTCAAAGGGAGTCAAAACTATTTGAGAAAGAGGAAGAATAGAACCATCCTTGAGACAATCAATGCAATAATACATGATCATAATATTTCTATGATTCCATGGGAAGAAGCATGCATGACACAGTATATGTTCAGAACAAGAGTCTTCACCAGAATAGAATCCTTCACCGGAGTGAAGCCTAATATTGAAAACTTCAGGTTATTTGGGTGTAGAATGTATTTTCATGTACCCAAAGAGAAGAAGTCCAGGATATATCCTTTAGAAAGAAAGGATACAATGAATCTTCAAAAACATTCCATATCGGCATCCCTGGTTAGAGACAGATTGAGACAAGAAGAGACGTTGTCCTTAAAGAAGATATAGTCTTTCAAAGATCCAGAGAATCTCATATGAAGATTAGCAATAAGACAATACCTTCTCCCCCTTCAGCAGTTCAGAGGGAGACAGACATTAATCTAGTTGATCGAGTTGCTCCAGTTGATATGTTCAGAGATATTCCAATAGGGCATAAAAGGCCTACCTAGACTCACTCTGTAAGAGGCAGAGAAACATACAAACCTTTCAAGGCACATCTCGAGAAAGAAAAATAAATTTTTGAGCTATCCTTCAGTCATGAGCCACTTCATTGATGATGTGCCTCCTTGTCTTAGAGAAGAAACAAGAGAATAGGTATGGCAAGATATCATAACAAAAGAATACCAGTATATCTTAAAGAATGATGCATAAGATATTATTCAGGGACTAGAAGGGAAGTTTTTGGTAACTTCCAAGTGGATATATAAGATCAAACACGTCGTTGATGGAAGTGTCGAGAAATAAAAAAACAAGATCTATAGCCAGAGGTTTTTCACAAACAAAGGGAGTTGTTGTCTATTATGAGACACTCGATCCAGTAAACCCGATACACTTCCATCCGTACTACAATCCATGAGTTGGAAACTATATCAGATAGATAAATTCTTGATGAATTTGGATTTCAGCAAGAGTGTTGTTGATCCAAACTTATATCATTACAGTGTTGGTGACAAGAGCCTGATTTTGATGACTTATTTAGAAAGTCGTGTTGTTGGATACAAGTAAACTTTGAGTTATGAATTCAAGATGAAGATTCTGAGTATGATGCACTACTTCTTGAGACAAGAAGTATGACAGAGGACCGATGAGATTTTCCTGAGTCAAGGAAAATATACAGTGAAAATATTAAAAAATTCCAAGTATGACAGAATGAAAAATTCATCGTGATGAATTTAAAAGAAGATTGATGATTCAGACGAGACTGATCCACAGTTGATTGAATTATTGATGTATCTGTTTAAACACCAGACTAGACTCATGCCATGTGTTATCACTCCAAGAAACCCTCTATGGTTGCAGACTAGAGGTGCTTGGTAACTTAAGAATTGAATACCTTTCAGTAGGTGGATCAATGGGATACTAA
>ML776856.1:780995-791194 GCA_009831015.1 Picea engelmannii | reverse complement strand
TTGAAAACAAGTTAGCTGTGGAAAGTAAAAAATGACAATTTTGAAAAAGAAGACTTTACAATCCAAATTTAAGTCAAACCAAAATCTAAAATTTTGCAGCTAAAAGACTCAACAATGAATTGAGAAAACCATCAATAGCCATGTTATCCACCGTAAAACCCAACCAAAATAATAGTGCTATTTTGGGAGTTAACACCATGTAGTAAATGTGTTTAGTCATTTCATGAGTCAACCGAGACAGACTCACTAGACAAACAACAAAACATGTATTAAGATATATACGAGGCCCAGTTGGATATGGCCTGAGATATGCCTCCAGAGTGAACTTGAGTTTACAGAATATGTCGATTCATATTGAGAAGAAAGTACAGTGAACCAAAAGAGCACATCTGGTTGATGTTCTACCATGAAGTTTTCCATGGTTTCCTGATGCAAGCAAGAAACAAAACTCTGTGCCCTTGAGTAACACAGAGGTAGAGTATATAGCAGTGAGTGTGAGAAGCAATGTGGCTTCACAAGCTTCTAACAGATTTACTTGACCATGAGATGGATCCTATGATGATAGCCAAGAGTCGTATATAAAACCCCTTGAGAACCCAATGTTTCCTGATAGATTGAGAAACAATGAGATGAAATATTTTATATCGGAGATATGATGCAGAGGAAAATCATACACATGCAGTACCTTCCTACACATGAGTAGTTTGTAGACATCTTCACCAAACTAACTTGGTGAAGAATGCCTTCATATTTGAGAGGGAGTGTTGATGACTCCAACCAATACAAAATTCAAAGTAAATCCATGTGAGACTTGGCATGATGAAGAATTCCTCCCTAGCTGAGAGGGAGTGTTGATGATTGAAGCTATGTGAGACATTCTCCAGCTTACAAACCTATGAGATGTGGATCATTGCATCCATGTAAGATATTATCCATCTTACAAACCTGAGAGAAATCCCCTTAAGAGGGTGTTATAATTTGATGGATTGTTCTCATTTTACCATAGACAATATCACTATTGTCACCCAACCATAGGTCGAAGCCACCCTTCGAGCACCTTAACTTTGACAGAGAATCATTCTGGAAGCAAACCCTAAGCTATATAGCCAAACAAAGGGTATCCCACCTTTCTCCAAAGATAGTGTATCAAACTAAAGTTGATCAGGTAGTCCAAACCATAACCAAGAGATAGTCCAAGCCAAAACAAAATATGCTAGCTGCAGCAGCTGCAATGGCATCTCTCCTCTATACTTGGGCACAAAACTGCCCAACTGTAGTGTGCAAAAGTGTTCTCTGTAGTTCTGAGAATACCAGCCAGAATGAATATTGGCCTCCTATATTTATACTAAATCTAGCAGACTACTAGGGTCGACTTCTCATTCTAGGTACTAATTATTTAGTATATAATATTTCTTCTAGTCGACTTCTTCTCTTGGAGGCTAATATCCTAATACAAGTTACATCTTGAGCCGACTTGTCTTCTAGGGTTATTAGCCAACTCATTAGGGTTTCTTCTTGCTTTCTGAAATATTATATTCTTTTCAGGTTTACACGTGGAGGTAAATACCTCTTGCAGCTACCATAATATCAACACTCCCTCCTAGCTAGGGAGGTATTGAAGGTAATGGTCTTGAGCACAAATATACCATTCACACAGTAGCATCAACATGGTCGTATAGACTATCTCATGACTAGATCATGAGAACCATCATCACTATCAGTGTCATCAGTTGCATCATCTCTCGAAACCATACTCCATGTGAGTAATCAGACATGATGTTGGATAAGTCACTCACTCCACAGAGTGACACAAGAACCATTCTTCTAATCTGGACATATTTCCTGGAAGAATAAATGTCCTGGACCATTTTTTTTCTGGGCAATCTCTGTCCATTGATGATCCATCTAGATGATTAAACATTTTCCAACACTATTGATAGTCTTCAAGGCAATCGGAACAAAGTCATTCAATAGAACACAACTATGTATATCCATAGTAGTACACAACTACTATCTAGTGCTACACTACCACTCCAAGTAGGAAATAGATACTTGATCAATGACATATAATCATAATCAGTGGAACACATCCACCATATTAGCATGCATCTACTGTCCAGAGACATACGGTCTCCATAACAATCATCTGATATCAACCTGCACAAAAAACATTGTTATGATATAAATTGAATCATCTAGTCCATTCTTCCACTCACATATGCAATATCTTGGAAGAGAATCTTCCCTCGGAAGATAAAACATCAATGATGAGCTATCTTGACTATTCTTCTCAAGCAAGGAAGAATAAATGTCCTGATTTCTGAGCCTGGACCATTCCCCACCCTGGGCCATTCCTTCGGCACTAAACAAAGTGCAACCTGGAGTGAATGAGTCTGCTCTAAGGAATGTTTGTCCCTGATTGTTTAACCTGGACCATTCCCCACCCTGGGCCATTCCTCTGGCACTAAACAAAGTGCAATCTGGAGAGAATGAATCTACCCTAAGGAATGATTGTCCTGCACCAACCTCCAAAACGGACCATTCTTCGAATCTTCTCACAATTGTGATCCTCGAAAGAATGACTATCTGGCGAGGTGGACCAGTCTTCTTGATTAACCATCAAGAAGAGAGACTTTCCTAGACCATTCCCATGTTAACCACAATGGGAAAACGTTTTCTATGGTACATCAGCAATCCATCGAACCATTTTCATTACAAAAATGATCGTTCAATCTGGACCATTTTCCGAACTGGAAAATGCTTGTCCGTTAGAAATATCAAACCACTTTCTGAACTGGAAGGTAACTGCTCATATTGGACCATTTTTCGAACTGAAAAATGATTGTCCATAAATCAATAACACATCAGTGCTCCCTCCCAACCTGGGAGTCATCTCTTCCTTTTTCAATAAGGAAGTCATCTCCATGAGCTCTAGCTTGAGTACACAAACTCTTTCATCTTGGATAGAGGCTTTACCAAAATGTCTACTTATCTCCTCATCTGTGGAGATATATATTTGAGAACCACTTTCTCTTTTCTGGAGAATGTAATGCTTGATCTTAAATGTACTTTGGTCTTTCTTGGACATTGGTCTTCTCTGAAGACTTCATATAGCTATGATCAATAAAGTATATCATTGTTGGATTCCTCTTGGTTTCCTGCTAGCTCATAACATTGTGGCAAGGGTCATACTGGAACATATCCAAGTGGTACTTCTTCCATCATGAGAGTTTGTCATGAATTAGCAATCCATCATTCTAAGCTTCTGAGTAACCATTTTGATACAATATCTCTGATATAGAAAGTCTTCACCACGCTTCTACTGTTCATTGGAGGTTCTTCACCAAGTTGTCTTCTTCCATCAGCATACAAGGGTCTCTTTCTGGTATACCTCAAAGCCTTGTGGTTGCTCTACATGTAAACTCCAACCTATGGATATTGCGAATGATATAATAGATCATGTAGAACTATGTCTGGTTTACTTGGAGCAAACAATCATCATAGTCTTCTCCCTCCATCTGGGAGAACTTCTAGTTTTGGATCTTACAATGCTTGCATTCATAAGTCTTCCATACACTGTTATTCATCACACTTTTCATTTCCTCTGCTTGATTTCTTTTTGGTGAGTTCATATAAGGCTGGTAGTCTTGTGATTCTCAATACAATGACTGGTTGTTCTGTATTTTCTTTCTTTCTTGGAATCTTCATGTTCTTCCTCATGTTTCTCTTTAGCATCTTGGATCCATGGAGTTTCTTATATATTCCATGCCCTAAAGATTTCACCTCTTTCTTTCATCATAGAATCACGGATGTGGATGGACAATCAGTGTAGTGTCCCCAAGGCCGAGCCCTGTTACAGATCATGATATATGCAATGAATTGTAAATGTGTTCTATAGGTTGGTGAGTCAAGTTTTGTATAAGCTGGAAGGCTTATGTGGTTGTTAGGCCAAGAAGCCTGAGTGTTTGAAGGCCAGGAGCCTGTTGTTGTACTTGTATGTATGCAGAATATTTAATAAAATATAAACACCGCCAGGTGCATACCGACCACGATGAATGAGTGAAGGGGGACTGAGCGTCCACAGAGTGGGCAAGAAACTAGGGGTTGGAAGGTGGGAAAGGGGCTAAGTGTTGAGCCTAGGGGGCTTAAGCCTGGGAAATAATATTTTCAAAAAGAGACATGTGCATTTCTGTTTATCCTAAGTTTTGGAAAGGGAAAGCGTGCAAAAGGGATGCAGGCTGATGGAACGTATGCAGTTCCAAGGGTGACAAGTGTCAACCCTGGTGCATGCAGATAAAACAACCAAGATGAGCCATGAGGGGGATTCCTCCTCCATTCCACCCGACTGCCTGAGCATGTACAGGCTCTGAGTAGTACGATTAACTCGACCTCTGCAAAGAATACCTCATGCGTCCCTGAGAGTTGAAAAGCCTGTGATTGTTCTGAATAATCCGTACATCTATTTCCTGAAGCCATGACCATGAGACCTATTTGCCATCGCCGAACCAGTTCGAGGAAACCTGTATCTGGCTCTGAGGAAACTGGTGTATTCCTCTGTTCTGGAACGAGGAATTAAATAGTCTATGTTGATTTCGGGAATAGTCTGTGTGTGTGTTGAATTCTGAAAGGCCCAAACATCCTCTGTCTGAGTGTCGAGCCTATGTGTGGAGCCAATCCATGAGACCATCCGCCATTGTTAAACCTGTTGGATAGTGTGTATGTTTTCCCCATGGGTTGTTGTGACCACGCAGTACTGGACTGTGTGAGGCTTGTTGGCCTGTGAGCAACTCCTCCAGGTGAGAGAGTGCACAGAGGGAGGAGAGAACTCTTGGAAGGAACCTTGTAGCTGCCGTAGAGCCCGGAGACTTCCAGTCCGGTCTGTTCCTGTAACCCAAGGTAAGGGAGACTGGCAGCCGAAGGACTGTCCAGGTGACAGAGAAGGTGCACTCTCCTGGGGTGGAACAGGCATGTGGGGAATGAGGGTCTGTGGGCAGTGAGCGAGGGAGATTCCTGGGAGAGCTTTCTTCCTGGTGGTTGTGTATGATTGAATTCCCTGTAACCTCAACCTGAGTCTGGATTCCTTGCCCTGGGGTGGAGCTCAGTCCCAGCTCGGGGGTGACCCACTGTTGAGTTGAGGAGTAGTGCAGTCTACGGCTGGGAGGTTCGTGGGAGGCCTGCATTTGGTTGGTGGATTTCTTCACTGTCAGCAGATAAGTATCTGACTATGTTTTATCACATTTGCATGACTCTTATGGATATGTTATCATGTTTTCCGCTGTGTAAATGAATTACTGTTGAATGATATGGCTTGTTTAATTGTAGCAGTAACTTATATATTTTACTCTGAGATTTAAGTGTGTTTAATTGTTTAAATGCATGTGCTTATAATGTCTGTACGAATTATGTAAAAATCCATGTATAGAATTGTAACTGAGAGGTTTGAAAACCTCGGTAGTGAAAAGGGTACACTGCAAATTGGTATCAGAGCTAAGGTTTCGACACTGAGCCTAGATGGGCCAGTGGAGCGGTCTTTGGACCGAGAATGCAAGGGGAAATTGGGTCTAGAAGGCCAATTTAGGACCCTAGTTTGCTCCAAAGTGTCAAGGAGTTGCTAGGCGAGTTATTAAGAACTCAGGAAGTATAGCGGCATTATGAGACCGCAGCCAGTGTGGCATAAGTCCACAGGGATAGAGGACTCCACACCAAAAGTGTGTGGGAGCATAGGAGAGAGTTTGTGAGTAGAGAGCAGAGGAGAGAAGGAGCTGAGACTCTGTTAAAGTCTGAGCTCAGGAACACCTTTGTAAAGAGGCATTTTATTAATACAAACAGAAGCATTTTTACCTGCATGTATTTCTGTGTTGAATGAATGTCTTGGTGTGTTCTATTTTATACTGTGAATTTATGTTGTAGATGTAGTTGTGCATTTGCAGGAGTTGATTTGGTTTCAGGCTTGAGAGGTCTTTGAGGCTTCATACCAGGAGGGTGTGACAGAACACTGTGGGTTCTGATAGCTATGCATAGAAGTTGCATATCTGAACTCTGTGGATTCAGACAAAGACGTGCTAGGTGGGCACACAGCTGAAAACAACAACTCAAAGGGAGAAGACCTTGAGGTTGTTGAACACCTCGGGAGGGAAGGTTGCGTATGAGAAACACAGTTGCAGACAAAATCTCTAAGGAGTTTTGTGAAGCTCTGCCAAGTGGGCATTGAGCATATGCACAGTGGTGCATTGGGAAGAACTCTGCTGTGAGTTCTTAAGAAGTCAGAATCACTGAGGATTCTTGACGCTCTACCAAGTGGGCATTGAGCATATGCACAGTAGTGCTGAGGAAGAACTCTACTGTGAGTTCAAGGAGAACCAGAATCACTAGGGGATTCTGAGAGCTCTGCCAAGCGGGCATTGAGCAGGTGCAAGGAGTGCACAGAGGACAGAACTATTGAACGTTCTGTGAAAAGATACTCTGCCAGGTGGGCATTGAGACATTGTGCAGACATGCATAGTAAGAGAAGAGAACTCTTTGAGTTCTGGAACTTAGAGGAAGAATCCACTGAAATATCTTCACAGGGTCGTTGAACACCCTGAAGGCTCAGCGGGAGGTTGCTTGAGCAGGAGGACAGCCAAGAGGGCGTCAAATTCTCCATCTATGGGAGAAACGAAAGAAAAAGAACCAAGTTTCTGTGGAGGTCGAAGCTACAGGAAAGCTCGGGACAGATAGCACCTCTGTGTGCATGTGAAGACTCTGCAGAGGTGCAGAAATCAAAGAATCCCTTGGGGATTCAAGGATAAGCTCAGGAGGAACAACGTCATTGAGAGCGTAGGCGAGGACTCAAATTTGTGGAGCTCGCAGAGGAGAAACAAGCAAAGGTCGAGACCTTTGAGGACTTGAAATTCTTCCAAGGCCGGGAAGAAAGCGTGCAAGCTCAGGAGGGAGCACAGCAGCTATCAGATTGGCGGCAGAAGGAGATCTGGACCGTTGGTTTTCACGTCCAGGGAGAAGCAGGAGGAGCGCAAGCACGGGAAGAAATGATTTGCACCGTCAAATCTAGAGCGAAGAACCCGTCAGCCGTTGGAACGAGTGAATATGCTCGGAGTTTAGTCTCTGGAGTGTGTGCACAGGAAGAACAGAACTGGACCGTTGGATCTTGATCAAGAGACCCGACAGCCATTGGATCTATCGAGAGTTGCACGGGGGTTAAAGCCTTCGTGAACAGCAGAGGCAAAGTCCCGACGAGAGGCGTGGCCATCGGGATATCGGCATTCATGAAATCGGGAGTCACGATGACATGAGATTAGGAATTTTCATGGTGAAAATCTTGGAATCGATCGGAGCCGTCCATCAGTTGAGACACATGGCAGAGATCGAGCGACCCATCAGTATATCGGCTACCGGGGTTTTGAGTTGACATAGAACCTTGTCATTGGGGAATCGCAAGTTGTGAAATCCTGAGATTAGATCTGAACCATCCATTCTTGGGGACACATGGCTGAGATCGAGGCATTCGGGAAAGTTCTGAAAGGAGAGTCATCCACCTGGAAATCGGGGTTCGGGGAATCGCGAATCCTGAGGACATATGTGTTTCGGCATTGGAAAGTCCGAAACCCCGATAGGAGGTATGATTGTGGTCATATAAGGGGAGGTCGTGTGAGCTATGAGTCTAGCCGGGGGGATAACGGGAGTTAGAGCGCATCGGCGTTTGGAATCCCAAAACCCCAAAATGATCTGCGTCGTAGATCTGAGAAAGATCTGACCGTCGGATTTTTCTAGGAATGGACGTGGACACACGGAGATGTACCATGTGCTAGTGGGATGAGAAGAGAAGTGAGAGAGGTGGGACCCAATGACGTCGTTGAAAGCGACATGGATCCTCATGAACTTTCCACGTGCCACCGTGGTAGTGGGCGACAGCGGTGCTGTGGGCCTTGAGGGTAAAGTAAATCAGAATTTCGGAATTTGGCAATTGAAATGACAAGAGGTGGGGAGTCACTGCATAATGAACTCTCGGGTGCCGAAAAACCCGAAGTCTCGGGTACCAAATACCCGAAAGTTCCGAAAACTGAAGTTTCAAAAAAAACCCAAAAAATACGGAGCTGAGCAGAGCTCAGAAAATTTGTGAAATTGAAAACATTTTCATAAATTGGATTGTTTATGAATGATGAAGAATTGTCAAGAAACGAAGGCTTGACAAATTCTAGTTGTCTGCGCGTTGTATTGCATAAGGTTGACGAGTGCTAGAACTATTTTGGAATTGCCACAAAGTGCAAGGAAATGGAAGAGACACATAATGCTTCCAGTTCAGAAAACAAAGCTCAGAAGAGATAGCGTAGAGCTTTAGTTAGTAGAGTGTGCATATCCAGGGTAAGGAGTGCTTATAGAGGGAACTTGTTTTAAGTTCGAAAGATTCCAGGAGACGAGCGTAGAAGGTACATATGGGCACCAGAAAGTCTTTCGGAAAAACAAAGAAGGGTCGAGTCCCTTTGAGACTGAGTCAGTTAAAAGCTCAAAGAGGAATAGTGCAAGTTCGCATGACCGAGCGCAAGTGTGCGGCAAGGTGAAGTTAAAATTTCATTAACCAAAGCTTGGGAAGGAAAACACTATCGAATTATTCGAGATCCTTTAAGTTAGGAAGAAGGTCAATTCCAGAACATTTGACGCCCAGATATTTGGAAAGAAGTCATTGAGAATTTCAACGAACGGTCGGAATTCTCCGTGGGAAACTCGTGAAATCATGAGGACCATAAGATAGCCAGAAGCTACAAGGTGGTTAGTGGATGGAGAAACTCGCCACCCTCGGATTCAAAGTAAACGTGGGTTGTTGATCGCAGTTGGTTTTTGAACCGTTGGATCATTTTGTGAATTCGGGGATCGTGAACTTGGAGCGCAAGCCAAATTCTTCGTCACTCCAAGTCCCGAATCGCAAAAGAGATTAACAAGGGTAGAATCGTACAGTGGAGCGCTTCAAGGAAGAAGTGCCGAAAACCCGTGAGCCGTCAGATCCAGCCAACTGCGAGGAGGATAACGCTAAGAGTCGTTCAGTACTCGAAAACTCAGGGAAGGAATTGAACCGTCGATCTCAAGGAAGATCGAATCGTTGATTTCTTTCATCGGGAAATCGGAAAATCCAAAGTTTGGAAAAAAATAGAGGAATTGTTCTCGAAAATTATGAAACACGAACTTCCGATTCGCGAGGAGAGATCTAGACCATTGATTCAAGGCGAGTGTCAGTTGTTGATCTGACGCACTGGAATTCTATGAAGACGGAAGTTAAAAAGGGAAGAGAATTGTTTTCTAATTCGTGAACTGTGAAGTCTGGATTCACGAAAAAGGATCCACGCCGGTGGATTACGAGGAGCTTTGAGTCGTTATATCTGACTCAAGTGGATTTCAGAAAACTAGAGATCGGAAGAAAAGAGGGAAAACTATTTTTCCAAACCCCGAAATGCGAATTGTCGATTCGCAAGGAATTGATTTGGACCATCGAATCCGGAAAGTTGTGGACCTTGATCTAAGGCAAATGGGGTTCGAGAGTTCGGACCTCGGGAAAAAGGAGGAGAGCTAGTCCTTGAAGTTCGCAAAGGGTAAAGTCCCATAGCGATCGAAAGTTGGGGCCCTAGGTCATAGCTAGAGGTCACGCTGGTGGAAGTTAAAGGAAGAGCTAGCACGTGCTAGACTCTTGTTTCTGATTTCCGGGATAGAGA
This sequence comes from Picea engelmannii, assembly GCA_009831015.1. Lineage (NCBI taxonomy): Eukaryota > Viridiplantae > Streptophyta > Pinopsida > Pinales > Pinaceae > Picea > Picea engelmannii. The sequence continues at coordinate 781,496 of ML776856.1, read as the reverse complement.
GAGTCGAGGGTGACTCATATCTAAACACCCAGTACGTGAAGTCCCAAAATGCCTTCTGGATAGGCACGTGGTCATAGACAGTGGCCATGTGGGAGAAACTTGTGCCACCGCTAGTTCTCGCAAGAGAGTTTTCATGCAAGTCTTGTGGTTTTATTGCGTGGAGGTTCTAGTAGGAACTCGAAGAGCTGCTCCAACTCAGAGAGTTGAAGACCCATTGACTGGGAGGTCAGCAGACCCCATTGAGGTAGGGAAACTGCATTGAAGGTACTTAGGGCATGAATAATCATGCACAATGATTACAGTGGAAAGCATAAGAAATTCAGGAATCCTGGAAGAATTGAATGCTTCTGGGATCCACAAAAAAAAAAAAATGTTAAAGGGAGAAAGAAGTTGTTGCAATTTATAGCAGCAAGTATGTTTTGGCTCGTTTGGACAGCCAGAGGAAAGAATGCTTGCAAGTTGCAAGTGTTGTTGGTAATGTCGTTGCACAATGAAGAAAGC
>ML776856.1:758367-777793 GCA_009831015.1 Picea engelmannii | reverse complement strand
CAGTCCCAGCTCGGGGGTGACCCACTGTTGAGTTGAGGAGCAGTGCGGTCTACGGCTGGGAGGTTCGTGGGAGGCCTGCATTTGGTTGGTGGATTTCTTCACTGTCAGCAGATAAGTATCTGACTATGTTTTATCACATTTGCTTGACTCTTCTGGATATGTTATCATGTTTTCCGCTGTGTAAATGAATTACTGTTGAATGCTATGGCTTGTTTAATTGTAGCAGTAACTTATATATTTTACTCTGAGATTGAAGTGTGTTTAATTGTTTAAATTCATGTGCTTATAATGTCTGTACGAATTATGTAAAAATCCATGTATAGAATGGTAACTGAGAGGTTTGAAAACCTCGGTAGTGAAAAGGGTACACTACAATCAGGGATACTTTTAGGCTTCTTTTCGAAGAAGGATTATTCTAAAGTCAAACTGAACACGTACTGTTTTTCATGGTTTCTACCATGGATATATACTTCATCATCTTCAATGGATCATAGGATTAGCTACCTCCTAATCCTTGCTTCATGTATGAGTGCATGTTTTTCTTTTGGAAATATATAATCGGCTCCCTCCATCTAACATAATCCACGCTTTCATCTGCATCCTTATTGTCTTCTTGTAAAGTGTCATAAGTCTTACTCTAATTTCCTCTTGATTGTTGATTTTTGCTTATCTTGCAACTGTTACTTTTGTAATAACTTCCACATGAATTGTTACCAAGGTTTGTTGATGTACTTCGTCCTTTCATGTGTATTGTCTTGTCTTGTAGTCATAGCAATCTTGTTGTTCTTCTCTTGGAACATATTATCTTCTAGAAAATAGATATGCAGGATATGTATAGTAATCATGGTATATACAAGAACTATGAAGAGTATTGTTACCTTGTCTCAAAAGAAGAAGTTTCATCATGCTTAGTCTTCTTTGTAGGTTCCTTTTCTTTAGCAACTGATGTTTCGTGTGTCTTCTTTGTTTTCTTTAGCTCGGGACAATGATTCTTGTAGTGACCGTATTTTTGACAGTTGAAGCATTGTATTTTTGACATATCTTTCTCTTGATTTGGCTTCTTCCTTGAGCCAAACTTCCATTTGTTCCTGAAATTCTTGAATCTTGTTGTGAAGGCTTGATCATCGTAATTCTTTTGAGGTTTCTCTTTTGCACTAATCCTTGATTCTTCTTGTGCATAGCAATTCCAAAGTTCTTCAAATGTAGGATACTCCTTCCTTGTGTTTATGCTTGCGGCAAATGCATCCCATGTCTTGGGAAGACCATTGAGTACATGGAGTTTTTTATATATTCCATGCCCTAAAGATTTCACTTCTTTCTTTCATCATAGAATCACGGATGTGGATGGACAATCAGGGATACTTTTAGGCTTCTTCTAAAGTCAAACTGAACACGTACTGCTTTTCATGGCTGCTACCATGGATATATACTTCATCATCTTCAATGGATCATAGGATTAGCTACCTCCTAATCCTTGCTTCATGTATGAGTGCATGTTTTTCTTTTGGAAGTATATAATCGGCTCCCTCCATCTAACATAATCCATGCTTGCCTCTGCATCCTTATTGTCTTCTTGTAAAGTGTCATAAGTCTTACTCTAATTTCCTCTTAATTGTTGATTTATGTTTATCTTGCAGCTGTTACTTTTGTAATAACTTCCACATGAATCGTTACCAAGTTTTGTTGATGTACTTCGTCCTTTCATGTGTATTGTCTTGTCTTGTAGTCATAGCAATCTTCTTGTTCTTCTCTTGGAACATATTATCTTCTAGAAAATAGATATGCAAGATATGTACAGAAAACATGGTATATAGAAGAACTATGAAGAGTATTGTTACCTTGTCTCAAAAGAAGAATTTTTTTCATCCTGCTTAGTATTGTTTGTAGGTTCCTCTTCTTTGGCGACTGATGCTTCGTGTGTCTTCTTCCTTTTCTTTAGCTCGGGACAATGATTCTTGTAGCGACCATATTTTCAACAGTTGAAGCGTTGTATTTCTGACATATCTTTCTCTTGATTTGGCTTCTTCCTTGAGCCAAACTTCCTTTTGTTCCTGAAATTCTTGAATCTTGTTGTGAAAGCTTGATCATCGTATTTGTTTTGAGGTTTCTCTTTTGCACTAATCCTTGATTCTTCTTGTGCACAACAAGTCCAAATTTTTTCAAATGTAGGATACTCCTTCCTTGTGTTCATGCTTGCGGCAAATGCATCCCATGTCTTGGGAAGACCATTGAGTACTATATTTACCAGATCCTTCTCTAAGATGATCTCTTCAATAACTTGTAGTTGATCTATTAACTGAGAGATCCTCACAAAGTATGATGTTATGTTGTCGTCATCATTCATCTCCATGTCACGGAGCTCATTCTTTAGACTCATTACTTGTCCGATGTTTCTGACTGAGAAGAGGTTTGTTAGGGCATTGTACATCTTCTTCGAAGAGTCAAGATGGGAGATGTAGGGTATCAAGTGGTCTTTTATAGAATCCACTATGATACTCATGGTATTGATGTCACTGTCTTTGAACTTCTCATTAACTGCAACGTTCTGCGGTTCCTTCTCTTTTCCTTCTTCAAACTCGGGTTTCACGATCTTTCCTTTCACGATATCCAGCACTTTATTTTTGGCAAGGATGAGGTCAATCCTTGTCTTCCACACTCTGAAGTTAGAAGCTCCATCTAACTTGTTTTTTGACTTCATAGAGTAAGTCATGGTTGCCTTGACTTGGTCAATCCTAGATTTGACCAAAAACTCAAACTTGACGTCTTAGCTTGCTGAGAGTACCAAGAGGTGTGCTAGGCTAGGCGCACTGGTCTATCTGGAAATCAGGTCAATCCCTTCACTTAAGGTGCCTCAACGAGAGGGTTAGGGTTTCTACAACTGCACCTGCTAGTAACCTTAGTGACAGTGCTTTAGTAACTACTCCTGCTAGAAACCCTAGCGGCAGTTCTTCAACGAGCTTAGTATCCTTATGGCTATGCTCCCTTCCAGTGGTTAGACTAAATGAAGAAGGTGTGGGCCCATAACCTGTTAGAATTTGATAGATTGTGCTCGTTTTACCATAGACAGTATCACTATTGTCACCCAACCATAGGCTGAAGCCACCCTCCGAGCACCTTAACTTTGACAGAGAATCATTCTGGAAGCAAACCCTAGGCTAGATAGCCAAACAAAGGGTAGTGCACCTTTCTCCAAGGATAGTGTACCAAACTGAAGCTGATCAGATAGTCCAAACCATAACCAAGAGATAGTCCAAGCCAAAACGAAATATGCTAGCCACAGCAGCTGCAATGATAGCTCTCCTCCAGACTTGCGCACAAAACTGCCCAACTGCAATGCGCACAAGTGTGCTCTGCAATTCTGAGAATACTAGCTAGAATGAAGACTGGCCTCCTGTATTTATAATACATTTGGTAGACTGTCAGGGTCAACTTCTCATTCTCGATACTAATTCTTTAGTATATAATATTTCTTCTAGCCAACTTCTTTTCTTGGAGGCTAATAACCTAATACAAGTTATCCTCTTGAGTCGACTTGTATTCTAGGTTTATTAGCCAACTCATTAGGGTTTCTTCTTTCTTTCCGGAATATTCTATTCTTGTCAGGTTTACATGTGGAGGTAAATACCTTTCGTAGCTACCATAATATCAACAGAGGGTGTGTGGTTCCTATCTGAGACAGAGCTGGAATGTAGAGATGACCTCCTCCATACAGAGAGTTGAAAAGAACTCCAAATGATTATCCCATGGGAAAGACAATCTGTTGAGTTAGACATGCATGTGGTTGAGCACAAGGTGAACGTGTGAAATCCCAGAAGTGTTGGGTGCATCGTCATGAGAACAGAAATGAAGATGATGTATTAACCTCCTCTGAGCAGAAGAGTTGACGAGAAACTCCAGATGACTCTCTTGTGTAATGCAGTGGGAAAGAAGACCTGTTGAGTGGACGTGCCTGTGGACGAGCACAGGTGAACGTGTGAAGTGGTTCCTCTATGTAATGCAATGAGCCAGAGATATGGACATCCATATGGATGTGCCCCTAGTGGATGAACACTAGTGGGTGTACAAGATCCCTTGCTATATTGTTCAAGAGTCAGACCTACCTGTAACCCTAATTGTAATGTAAAGGGTACAGGTCAGCCCCACCTTAATGTGACTGGTAATTAATGTAAAAGATAATTAATCTGGTTAATATTAATTATATTATAAGTCAGTAAGGTTGGCCCTCTTGTGCCAATAGACACTTTTGTTGACAGGTCCAGGTTAGTATAAGTAAAGGTAAATTCCCCATTGAGGAATCATATCTTTCATGTGAGTTTGGAAATTTCAGCAAGTACATCCTCTTGGAAAAAGTGTGCAACTTTCTTGGGCGCTAGTCTTCTAGGGTTTGAGCACCCTCTTGTGTGCTAGGTCTTATTGGTGGTGAAGGTCTTTCTCTTGAAGAATATAGCAAAGGATTTGGTTGGGTTTTCTTCCCTTGTTGAGATGGGTTTCCCAGGATACTTCTTGTGTTATTGTGCATGGTGTTTCTTCTTGTGATCTTGGTTGTTGCAACATTAATGGTTATGGTTAAATGCTAAAAATGGAATGAACTTCATGTTTAACCTTGCTTATTGAAAAATCAACAATGACAAAGTGAACCTAGTCCTTACATGTGAATCCCACAAGCATAAACCTCATACACATTGCACACATGAGGTTAAGGTCAACTTGTGTTTCCCATGGTGTGCACAAACCCCATAGGCACTAAAGGAAGTAGTTGAATCCAAAGGGCAAAGATCTATTGAAAAGGCTAATTTAGCAGAGGGCATTGAAATCCAATACATACTTGCCAAAGGCCACAACAAGTTGGCTTTTGCAGCCTTTTTGCAGCCTTGTTTGGCATGAAGACTCCATACAATAGCTTTTGTATAAGGAATGAGCTCGTGCAAATTGAAGACACCATACAACATAAATTACCCTATTCACATAGCTATGTTATTGGATAAGGTTGTTTTCCTTAGTCATGGTACTTTACATGACTTATTATTATGCATTAAGGCCTTAGAGAATTACTACAAGAATATAGGTCAATAATCCTTTGGGAAACCACTTAAGGACCTTGCTCTTTAGTAATATTGCACTTCCAACAATTTAAGCAAACCATGTACAAAGAAAGTTAGGACAACTAATATATCAGGTATACACTATCTTGGTCAAGATAAGTATTGTCGAGCATGACATTGGGGTTGCACCCAACCTATCACTAATTATATGGTTACATCTGCCAAATGGTCGCCTCCTGTGTATCCCACATGTTAAATGTCCATGACCCATGCAAAACCTAGCCATATGATCTGCCATGAGTTGACTTGCCAATGTGGCACCACCATGTACTCCAAAAAGTTGTGCCATACGTTGCAAGGGTGAAATAGTCCACAGTGTCACGTTGCACCCAACGACATCATCATTTCCCATAGTATCTTTAGTTTCATTAATTCCCTCGTCTCCTTCATATGGCATTGATATTTGATGGGCAAATAAGTCGATACCATTTTGCTCATTTTCTTACATTGATTTTGATTTGGAAAAGCTAGAGGCTCAACGATATCTTTGTGCTTATTAGGCAGCAACATTGTCATCATAGTTTGGGAGCTCCACACTAACCACTCACAATTTTCAACCTCAGACGCTTGCAAATTCCATATCAATCACTCACAAATTCCACACCGGTTGCTTACAAATGCCCAAGGTATTTATGTTACGAGAACATTATATTTGTAAATCTAATATACTAATGCTTTTCCATGGGAGAAAGCGATCCCAGAATATTATGTGAACCATTCTTGATTTTGTAAACTCCCAGTGATGGTTAAGATCGTAAAGTTCCATTGAGTAACTCTGCAGAGTGCCCTTGGGCTTTTGAGTTTTCCTTCCACTACCCATTCCCTGTATTTATTACCACCTTGCAATGAACCTATCAAACTAGTATAAATTGAATATAGTTTATCAATATGCAGAAGAAAACACTTCCGAAAGAAGCTACATGTCATGGACATATCAAAATGGTAAAATTAAATAACAGACCACCAATATAATTATAATGTGTCGACTTAATCATGCACAACACACACTATGCTAAATTTGTCAACTTAGTCAACTTTATTATAATTTAGTCAGCTTTGTCAACTCAGTCATGCACAACACACACTTTGTTATACTGCACTATGGTTAGGCGTACAGGGATTCAAATTCATGCACAACACACACTTTGTTAGACTGCACTATGGTTAGGCGTACAGGGATCCAAATTCTTCACTGTGCAGTATCCTTGGATTTCAACGATTACACCCTCTTTGCCAGGCAGGTCATGAACTTCACTGTGCAGTATCCTTGGATTTCAATGATTACACCCTCTTTGCCAGGCAGGTCATGAACTTCCAATAATATGACGGGAGTTTTAGTCTCCATTTTGAATTGCTATGATAATACCAGATGTAAAAGGCTCGTAGACTACTTTTAAAATATCAGATAGATAATTTTCTTTTATCAATTTTTAAATTGCTTAGCTTTCAGTTTCAATAGACAGAGAAACTTTACAACTCAAACGCAGTGATCCAAGTATCAACATGAAATCCCCATGCTCACAAAAGCCCTAGGAATAGTTGCCAATAACTTTTTGACTCTTCAGCCCCCAATACATTTTTATCTCTTCGAGATTCATTTCTAAACGATCAATCACTTATTTTTAAGAGCTTTTGAAATTTCTACTACAGTTAGGATTGCAACAACTTCAAACTACATTTACAGCACGTAGGAAACCATTTACTATTCAGCAAAAACAATTTCAAAGAATAAAAAGCACATCAATACTACTAACAATACGATAGTTCATTGCTAAAACTTGGCTTGCATTGCTTAAAGCCAATAGCTAACAAAGACATGTATATACATTATAAATAGAATAGCAAATTTGGAACATCTTTCAAAGCAATCCTAATCAGTAAAACCTTCTCCAGGCATTTAACTTTTATATTCATGATCAGACAGCCAAGGTAGCAATATCTCCACGATCACATGGTTAATGCTTGCACTGATGAACTCGTGGTGGGATTTTACTTCATAGAAAGGGTTCACCCACGTCTAGATTCCTTTTCTGAACACGAGAAAACACCAATATTTTCCTTCCCTTTTCTTGAAAAAGAAAACCAAGATACATCAATATGACCATTCCTTCACTCCATACGAGCCATTGTCAAGCGATGCCTAATGTTAAGATATACATATAGGTATAGAGAGAGATGTTACTGACATAAGATTAATTGACCTGCTCCTATCTAGCAAATTATGGCAATGTCATGGTTGTGAAGGGTGTGTCAAAACACACCATTACTGAGTTGTATCAATAGTCATTGTAGTGAACCTCCATAGACTAAGCAGTCAAATTGCTGCACGAAAGGGGTCCCTTGTCTCACAAAGGAGATCTCATGCATCAATTTTCAGCTATGACCTTAAATTAGATTATTATTATTATTATTTAAGAAATATTTCTATGGGTGGAAATCAGAATCCACAAAATACTCACTATATTAAACTCTAATTGACTTAACTCTGCACCTCAGCTTTTACACTCACTTGCCTGCCTGCAGCATTCTTTCATGTAATATGTCCACATTTTCTTTCTTATTAATTTGCAACAAAACATCAATGATTAACCTTTGAAGACATAAGAACAAAGGGGCTTTGTATAGTTGAATTAAATACGGGTGTTGGTGTTGTGCCAGAGTTGTGGTGCCAAAACAGATTTGCACTGAAGGTTTTGTTGCAGCTCTATGCCAAAATCAAGTCCTGTGCCAAAAGCACTTTGGGACTGGAGTATTAGAAATGCGCCAGTTTCAGCTTCATGCGCCAACCTCAAATATGGCACGTCTTCACCAAAACAATTATACCCACATACCATTACTTATAACTGAATTCTGTTCAGTGAATCCCAATTGATTGTGGTTAGAACCTGGAGGCTTTTGAACATGGATCACATGATGTCATTTGTATAAGTTGGATCATAACGGAAACAAAATTGATGCAATAATTCTTCCCACTCATGTATGAAGAAATTTTATAATGAACAAAAGTTGTTGCTTGCTTGTCACTTGTGATTATATGTTTGATGGAGAATGGTTGTCTGAGTGCATGTAAAATATTTCCTCTTGATCTATGCCACATAATTGATAATGTGTATGGATTCCTATGATTTTAAATCTCTTTGCAATAATCTTCTCCGGTTCACATCCTTGGTGGAATACTTCAGGTGAGACTCCATCTTTTGGATGGTGATATGCCAGTATCCACTCCACCAAAATCCAGGCTACAGCCAACAACTATTGTTGTCATTGCATCAAACCCATGTACAAAAGTATAGCCAACAGTTGGTTCCACTGCAGGGACCCAAAACTTTAACATGTAGAAAATATGAAGTGGAATCTAAAAGAGGCAGAGATTGAAGAATGTTTCGAGGGAAAAATTAGAGAGTTCTGCCAAAAAAGAGTCAAGAATTACAAGGGCCAATCCTAAAAAATTGAGAGAGCACTATATTTCTTCAGATCTCCATGAAATTTTATTTTGTGTGAGAACAAAGTGTCAAAAAACTAAAAGTAAACCTCCATGGTGTCTGTTATGTATAGAATTAATCACTGCCAGCTAAAAGACTTCTATTTCATCACAGCCTTAGTATTGGTCAATGGCAGATACCCATAAGACTAATTTCTAGAAACGAAATTTCCCATTATATACACATCTAGCCTGGTAATCACAGTCTTCGTGATATTCTTGATTACATAAACAACTCATCAAATATAAGAACATTGTTCATATCTATCTAATTTACTTGTCCTCCAGTTAACATCACCAGATTTTCCCAGATTTTCCCATAAGTACTTAGTCCATAGTTATTCTTGCACCAAATTCTCCTAGCTGTCTAACTTGAAATTATTCAGGAATAATACAAAAATGCAATATACATGCTGCTTCACAAAATAATGGGATGCATTCTTAAGAATAATCATGTTGTAAACCAAGAAGTCGCACCAATTCCATTTCATGATACATGACTTTGTACTATGCTATCAGTTAACCAAGGCTTCAGCATGGTAATCACAGTCTTCATGACATTCTTGATTCCATAAACAACTCATCAAATATAAGAACATTGTTCACATCTATCTACTTTACTTGTCCTCCAGTTAACATCACCAGATTTTCCCAGAAGTACTTAGTCCATGGCCATTCTTGCACCAAGTTCTCCTAGCAGTCGAACTTGAAATTATTCATGAATAATACAAAAAAGCAATATACATGCTGCTTCACAAAACAATGGATGCATTCTTAAGAATAATCATGTTGTAAACCAAAAAGTCACATCAATTCCATTTCATGATACATGACCTTTTACTATGCTATCAGTTAACCAAGGCTTCAGCATGTAACCAAACAATATAATCCAGAGTGCTTTCCTATTGTTTAGAGTTTCTATATAAATAAAATCTACAGTTCAACTATTTTCTACTTTTCTCAAAAAACCATCTTATCTTTCAAGGAACCTAAGTGCTATCATAAGCATCCAGAAATGGTGTGCAATTAAATTATCAAAATGCCCTGCATTAGTAACTTGACTAGAGAAACTGAAAACGGGTTTTGATGAAGGAATGATGAGGAGAATTCAATAAAGAGACACATGCATTGTCTGCAATGTAGGATATCAAGATGGTACAAAGATAGGCTTAATAATAAAAAGCGCTAGCATAAAACAGAGTTGACCTTGTATTCAACAGAGATGAAGTGTTGCCCAACTATATAAAAGGAATAATAATGAAAACACTGCCAAAAGACATTCTAAGATGGTAGGCAAGAAAAACGAGCTGAAGGCATCGACACAGAAAGCAAAATGCACATGCACAGCAGACATCAATCATAAACAAGAGGAATATAGTGAGAAACATAAATTGCATTCGAGTATTATACAAAATTAGGAATTTCTATTCTCACGCGTAGGTTCCATCCATGCAGCAAAGAAGAGAATATAAAAATGAACCAACATTCATTAAGTCCTAAACCAGGTACAACGATCTTTGATTTATGGGCAAGTAAGAAACCATACAAAGAATGGGTATAGCAGCCTTTAAACCTCTCCTAACTTACGCCAACTAAACTTATTAGTAGATCAAACATTCACTGCACAGAAAGTTCCTCTGTGGTCTGCCCTTCGGCCTCACCCTCGGGTAAAGTTTCGAGGTCTGTATGATCACCCACTTCATTTTCTTCTGGGATATCCTGAGAAATAACATCTCCAGCATCAGCGTGTACAGATTCCATGGCTGAATTCTTTTCTGAAGAAGATGAAATCGCATTGCCTTCAGAAGCATTATCAGTCTCAGATGTGGTTTCATGATCTACAGTTGAATTATTCTCAGACTTTGCTTCATCTTGATCCAATGAAGTAAGGCCTTTGGCGTCTTCTGACATTGCATTGTGGGACCCTCCTACCTCACCCTCTGCTGCACCTTGGTCTACAGAAGAAACAGGCTCAGTGTTATCCGACTTTGTCTGACCAGTCAGTTCTGTCCTGTTCTTTGATTCTGAAGTTGCAGAATCATGAAACTCATTCAGTGACTCTGCCTGAGTTTCATGTTTGGCTGTTGCATTCTCTTCCATGCGAATTTCATGTTCTTCCGCAATAATCACTTCTTTGCTCTTTTCTTCTTGTTTCTTGCCGTCTGCTTCTGCATTCGAATCCTGAACAGAATCACTAAGAGCGGCATTGGCTTCCTGACTCTTTTCTTCCAGTTTCTTGCCTTCTTTCTCTGTATTTGGATCAACAACAGGAACATCCTTACTGCCATCCATACTGCTAATCTCATTCTGTTTTGGAACAACTTCCTCAATCTTGATTGTATCGGAAGACGTTTCCTCAGCATTTTCTCCTTGAGAACTGAGACTTGAGGCAGCAGTGTCATTTTTTTCATGAACTATTTTGCGTAGCTCGACAGACTCTGTAGAATTCTTTTCCATGTCCTCTCCACCAGTAGCAAGAGGATGATCCAATCCATGTTCAATTTCAGTCTGATTTTCAGCATTTGTTTCTTCAAGACTTTGCTCATTGTTGTGCTCTTTATCTTTAGATTCCGAGATTTCCTCCTCGCTCTCATTATGTTCAGTCTGATTTTCAGCATTTTTGTCTTCAAGACTTTGCTCGTTGTTGTGCTCTTTATCTTTTGACTCTGGGATTTCATCCTCGCTCTCATTATGTTCATCTTTAGCATCTGTGGCTTCCTCTGTACCCCCATTTTCCTGTTTTGTATGCATAAAATTGGCTCCCACATCGCCATTTTGCTCCTCTTCCTCTGCCTCTGACTCTTTTCCTTCTTCATTATTCATAGCATTCTCTCTAATCTTTTCATGCTCCTCCTGGCTCTCTTCTTCAGTCTTCTCATCCTCATGGCGATCTAGCTCATCATCACCACCACCATGATCTTCATTACTGTTTTCCTCCAACTTATCATGCCGATCCACGGTCTCCTCTTCCTCCTTTGTATTTCCTTCATCCTTCACCACATCCACAGTATCACCGACATCCTGAGGAATTTCAACTTTCCCTTTACGCCCCAAAATATCACTGTTCCATCCACTGCCACCGTCATCACTGCTCTCGACCTTCACATTCGCCTGTTTTTCATATGCCTGCTTCTTATCATGAGAATGCTTAACCTGATACAGCAACCATATGCTCACAGCAACCAGTAAGGCTATCTGAAACACATGCTTGACCTTGAATCCCTTGGATCTCGGATACCGGTTAGATGCCTGCCTAAACATGGTATCAATAGCTCAAATTCTTCAATGCAAAAACCCAACTTGCAGCAGAACAATCACAATAAACTCAAAATGTATTCAAAGTTTTAAGCATATCACTGCCCAAAATCATCGAATGCATAAACCCAACTTGGAGCAGATCAATCACAACAAAATTCTCTCAAGACGCATTCGAAGTCTTTACCATGTGGGGTTTACAGATCCTTACAGAATACACTCAAAACTGCAGATTCGGACTAGTACATTGTTGAATCAATCCCAGTGCAATAACCAAACCAAATGAATATCCACCATCAATATCTTCCCATCGATCTCTTCAACAACCTGGAACACATACAAATTTCAAGACCAACTCTGCCTAAGAAAAAAGCAACCCCAATCAAAACAAAGCTCAAAGAGGGTTTTAAAACCTTCTAGGAATAAGCAAAAATTTAGAGATTTGAAACTAAAACCCGGTGCGTCCGATCCCAAATAAAACCCTCCAAGAGGCTATTTCAGCAATTAAGCGTGTCAGATCCTTGCGGGACTAACATCACTGGCATACAAATTTAACAGCGTTTGTAGCAAACAACTCCGATGACTCCACTACAGAAACATTCAGCAAATGGGCTCTAGATAAAGCAAAATATAAAGCTTTTTACAAGTTATGATTAATAAATCAGTGTAAGATCTAGAAACGTACAATGTGGGGACTTCACTACCGAACTCACTCCTCCAAGCACGATTTGAACAGCTTTTTGCGCAAAATCGCCCGTTGCTTCATCAGCAAAACCCTAAAAGTCCGGGACGTAAAGCCATCGCTTAGGGTAACAGGAATCCTTGAGAACGTTGAGTCAAATTTCCTCCGCTGCTACTGCTTCACTTCTTGGGTTTGCCGATGTCCCTGCAAGCTGAATTTAAGTTCATTTAATAGCTTAGTTTGAGGCACGAATACAACATATCCAATAAAAATATTCGATTATAGTTTTCTTTTGGTTATTCTTCCTTCCCAAAAAAAAAAATTCGTTGTTTGGACCCAGCTAACTGATTTTAGAGTAGGAAATGAGAGGGCAAAATACAGATTTGGTCCTCCATTATTAGCGGACTTGTGCATCGTTGGCTCTCTAACATGACAGTTGGTTTTGATATGCTGATGTAACAGCATCCTTTACCCCACATGCAAAGCGTCGGTGACATGCACAGTGTCTGTGTTGTAAGTTATGGAATTTCTCTCCATGTGATGTGATGTTTACTATTATGTGATGTGATGTTTACTATTATGTGTGAATCATTATCATATATGAAGATAACTATAGTTAGAGTTTTACCAAACTCTATGTATCATCTTTGTAATGGTTAATAACATGTAATGCATTTTTTAAGAGGTAACAAGTTCAAACCTAGAGGGGTAGGGTATGTATATTTTAATAAACTTTATTAGTTAAATCTGATCTTAAAAATAGATTATTATTATTATTATTATATAATCAAAAGTTTGCATAACTACATTTCTCTAAATAACTATGATCAAAGTTCTACCATGAGTTATGTATCCTTGACACATAGTTAGTTAATTTTCCACACTCAAAGTTCCATTGCATTAATTATTTTAATGTTCATATGGTTAGAGGTTTACCATTTCCTTGTCACGTACTCAATGTTCCACTATAAGTTTTGTTGTTATATTTATTTTTGTGCCCATTAAGCCTTGAGTTCAGAAAAAATATTTATTTATTTTATCATATTATTTTTATTGTTATATGTTAAATAGTTTATGAATTGGTTTTTTTTCTATCACTTAAACTAACAAGAAAATAAATATGAAATTTTCATTTGAAATCTAGTCAGAATTATTTGGATGAATGAAATTGCATATATCAATCTTTAACTTTGAAAATTAGGTAATAGTAAAGGTATTTTAGAGTGATGGATCCATTTTTACATTAAAAGCGACGAATTCAACAATTCAAATTGCAATGTCAACAAATATTTTATTATCGGATTGTGGTGATGACAAACTAAAAAAAAAAAAAAAATCGTAGAATATTTAGCCTTCTTCACTCTTTTATATCTCACTTAAGCTTTATCTACAGAGCATTTAATACTCAATATGTTGGGTTTTAATGTTCAGATTCTTATTGATCACCTTATTTAGATCCCTTGATGATGAGTGGAGTGTCCACTCAAAATGTTGAGATGTTTCTAAACTCCAACATATTTTATATCCAGAAACTTCACTACAACTTTGCCACATAGTCCATGTTTCACATGACAATCTAAGTTTCACTACCATACTTATTTATATGCTCATTTGTACCCCAATTACACCAACGAAGATCCAACTTAAACTCGGATCTATCAAGCACCAAGACGGATCCAATTTCTTAAGTTGTAAATTTTTTATTATTATTTCATTCCATGTCAAGTTTTACATGGTGCATGTAATTGTTTTTTTTAATTGAGTCGACTTTAATCTTTTTTTAATATAGTGTTATATAACATAACACTAACGCCTCAACATCTCCTCCATATTGGATTGTGGAACACCTCACTACTCTCGATGCAATAAAATTCATGTAGATTTGCAATGCATTTCATGATATTTGTCTCTTCATATTTATTGTTATTCTATTATTAGTCCACAAAAGAGGGAATTTTTTTAGCCATTTTTGGGATGAAATTCAATCATATAACTTCATTTGAAAAAACATGGCCAACGTTTATAATGTTCCAGTGACCAATGTATAAAGTTGGGTAACTGAGAGGGTGGGTGAATCAGTTGTTACCGTGCTTAAACAATTATGCTCATTTTAAATTCATTACATAACTCTCAATGATGATCACAATAATGCAGGGAAGTAAACAATAGAATCATTCAGCATCAGTCACACATATGAGATACACAGAGACAGATATTTCCTGAGGAAACCCATAAAGGGTAAAAACCTCTTCTTCTTTATGTGATAAGTAATCTTTACATTCTCTACATTATCATACATATGAGCTCCAACTCATTGTGAGGCTACAACCTCTGTTTTGCAAGCTGCAACTTGCTGAGAACACGAACTCTCTGTTTTCTCTAGCACCAACTAGATGGAAGCACCAACTCCCTGGTTTCTCTAGCACCAACTAGAAGGAAGCACCAACTCCCTGGTTTCTTTAGCATCAACTAGAAGGAAGCACCAACTCCCCAAGTGTTCCAACACCAACTGGATGGAAGCACCAATTTCCAGTCACACATGCACCAACTTGTATAACAGAGAACAACAGTTCTCCCTTGCACCACCTTGCCACCCTGGTTTCTTTGGCTGTGACTAGATGGAAGCTACAACTCCCTGTGTTCAAGCACCCACTTGAACCTCTGAGGACAACACTCCTCCCTAGAACCTCCCTACCACCCTGAAATATAAATATTTGCTATTATGACTTATTACAGCGATATAAAGTTCTTCAATGGCTTACCGGTCTCATCATTGTTCTGCTACACTGCCTTGCTCTGTCTGCATCAGTGTTTTATATACATTCCTCTTACGCTTTATGTTCTTCTACCATTCCTTCTCTGTGTGCCATGTACATTCAATGTACCATTCCTCTTCTATGCATTTCAGCTCCTGCACTTTGCTTCAATGCACCATTCCTCGTTTGTGTGTTTCAGTTGTTGCACTCTGATTTATTCTACACACCTGAATCACTCTCAACAACAACAACCCTCATCTCTTCTCTGTACAACATGCTTATCGTCTCTGTGCATGCTTTTGCGCCATGCTTCTGCATGCTCTCTCATGTCGAGTACTCTACCTGTTCATCATTGCAACTCTTCGGCTTCTCTGGCAGTTAGATCCATCTATCAATTGCCTCTACGAACAGTCTTCATTCCACTGGAAGATTCCTAGAGACTCTTCAGCTTCTCTGGCAATCACACAGAAGTCTCTTCAAGTCCTCTGGCAAAAACCATCAATGGTTTCTAGCAGTTACACTGTGAACCTCCAAAGAACGCTTCAGCAATTGAATTGCCACTGATCGATTAACTGTGAAGAGCAATAATAGCCCTTTGATCATGTTCAAAATCACCTGCACCATTGGATTAGATCCGTAGGATCTTGCATTTAATTCACATTTCAACATTTCAGGATTTCGGCATTCCTATGGTAGAGTTTCTTGACGCTCCATGTCGAGGTCCCCGAAACTCTGAAATTGAGCTTGGTTGCACTAAATCCTTCCTTCATCTTCTGTTGATGTGACCAATGGTTGTGACCACAGGCTGAGCCAAAACATGTTTCGCATTTCGACATTTCGGCAATTTGGCAATCTTGTTGTGAGGCTTCTCGACTCTCCAAGTTGCGATCTCCGAAACTCCGAAATGGAGCTTGCCGCTTCAAGATTTTCTCTACATCTCTTCGACGATGTGACCACCATCGGTGTCCGAGCACTTATCCATAAAGCGCTTTCACAATTTCACAATTCGACATTTTGGCATCCTGGATGTGAGGATTTCTTTTTGCTCCATTGCCTGATCCCTGAAACTCTGAAATGGAGCTTGCCGATTCAAGCTCTTCTCTACAGCTCTTCGATCTTCCGATCAATGGCCCACAATCCGTGGTGATCGGATGGCTATCCTCTGCCCCGGGACTTCATCCTTCGAGACTTTGGGAGAGTGATGGAGGTAAAACTCCCGAAGCAAAAACTCCCGGAGTGAGGTTAGTCTTGCGTCACTAGATGACGTGTCGTGACCCGAGTGGCTGCCACGTGTCACTCAAAATTGTGATTTCCAGTGGCCTGAAATGCCAAATCAACTTGACACTTGTCGTTGTCTGATCGTGCAACGTGTCATTGTCTTCCACTTTTCCTTTCTAACGTGGTCTGCCACATTCACCTCCTGGATCTGTCGACCTAGATCACTTCACGATTTTTCATATCGCGATTTCAGCATTCTTGATGTGAATGTTCTTGACAACTTCACCTCCCAGTCTGCGAATCTCCGAAATGGAGTCAGATCAACTTTTCAGCTTTTCACACTTCGCAACTTTGGGATTGATGTCGAGAGAGTCCTTGACATATCCAACTCCCAGTATTCGAACCTCCGGTATGGAGTTGTTGACATTTCGTGATTTTTCATTTCGTGACTTCGAGACTCCTGTAGTAAGAGTTCTTGACATCCCCAACTCCCTGTATCTAAAATTGTCCTCCTTCTTCCGGGATTTCGGCGTTTCGCATTTCGCGATTCTGGGACTCCTAATGATGAAGAGTCTTGACTCTTCCAACTCCCGGTACCCGAAACTTTGAAATGGAGTTATTTCCCAGTCTACAAAACTCTTCGTTTATGTGCCTATTTCGGGATTTCGGGATTTCGGATTTCGCAACTCCGGGACTCCTATGTTGAAGAGTCTCAACTCTTGACTTCTCAATTTCCCGGTATCCGAAACTCCGAAATGGAGTTATTTCCCAGTCTGCAAAACTCTTGTTGATGTGCCTCTTTTGAGATTTCGGGATTCCAGATTTTGCAACTCTAGGACTCCTATGTTGAAGAGTCTCAATTCTTGACTTCTCAATTTCCCGATATCCGAAACTCCGAAATGGAGTTTACGCTTCTGATCTTTCCATGCCATTATCCCTGTGCTATTGATCTTCCTTGCCTACCTGTTTTCCATCAAATGAACAAGCACACTCTTGCACTCTGCGTGCACCATTGCACTTTCTCTTCTGAGCTTACGTTGTCCCTGTTTTGCCATCGTTGCATATTCTGATCTTGCCATCAATGACAAGCACACCTACCTGATAAACATGCCAACAATCTCCCCCTTTGGCATTGATGGAAACCCTGAATGACTGTGCTAATATGTTTGGACCTCCAACTGTAGCATCCAGTCTGGACCACTCCTTTTCTCCCCCTTTGACATCAATGTCAAAGAAAACATGCTCCCCCTGAGATGTTGCAATATTTTTAGGAGGTATCAAATATTCAATCAATACAAAACTCCCCCTAACAGGATGGACTCTCTTAGATGTGAGACCTGCAAAATATTTGTATCTAAACCAGAGTCTTCTCTTTCTGATTCTTGGACTTGTTCATCTTCAGCTTCCGTTGTATCCTCTGTAGAATACTCAAAATTTCTCACCTCTCTTACTAGGACTCCTTCATCAACCTTTTCTTCTCATGAGTGGATGACTCCCCCTGTCACTGTTATCTCTCTATTTGCCCCCTTTGTTCCTAAAAGGTTAACTTTCCTTGACAAGGTCTTTCCTCTTGTTATCTCTACAGGATGTCATGTATATCATTGTGTAGAACAAAATGCTATTGTTGAAGATGCCATTGTCCTACTGAAACAATGCGTAATTGCAGCTAGTACTTTCATATTTCTTCCATCGATTATTACTGATCTCGATTATCATCGATCTCTATTACTGCAGTTTCATATTTCTTCCATGATGCATACAATCCAAGGCTTTTATGTCCATATTCAATCACAAGAGAAAATCACTACCACCACTCTCATACCTGCTTTTCTTTTTCACATATGAAGGACTTGTATCAGGTTTCTTAGGAGTACTGATTTCTTCCTTGTTGTATCCAATACCAGATTTGTCATTTGGTGATCTCTAACTATCCAAGATCTTATCCAGGGTCATGGAACTGTTCAAGAACTTGGTTTGGGTGTTCGACTTCTCAACCTTCAAGACTTCTGCTTCCATCTTATGACACGATTCTTCTCCTACTTCATCCATGGGATAAATGCTAACTGAACATGCTTTTATTGTATCTGAATCTTCTTCTTTACTTGCAGGGGAGGATTCAATATCAACATCATTAATTGTCCTTATGCCTTTATTCACCACTTGTCTTGAGTTTACATTTACCTTACATTCTTTGGACGTGAGCACCTCTTCACTGCCTCTGTCACATTTTTGACTTGTACTGAGCAAATTATGTTTCAGACCATCCACCAGCAGAACGTACTAGGTGTTAGAATATAGAAGATGGTGTGCTCATTTTACCATTGACGATACCCTCGTCACCCAACCACAGGCCGAAGCCTCCCTCCGAGCACCTTAACCTTGACCTGAGAATTCCTCCGGAAGCAAACCCTAGGCTAGATAGCCAAACAAAGAGCAGTGCATCTCTCCCCAAGGATAACGCAACACCAAAGACTGATCAGATGTTCCAAAACCTAGCCAAGAGATATCTAAACCAAATACTGAACTTGTTGCTACTACAACTGCTCTTGCAACCCTCCTCCAAACCTGCGCACCAGCTGCAACTACAGTGCGCACCAACTGGGAAAACTACAGTCCTGATATATGACAAATGAAAAACTGGCGCCTTGTATTTATAGTAATCCTACCAGTTTACTAGGGCTGACTTCTCCTTCTGGGTATGTGTCTGTTCAGTATATTATTATTAATTCTGGCTGACTTCTTCTCTTGGAGGCTAATAGCCTAATATAAATTATATTCTTGAGCTGATAAGGCTTCTAGGGTTATTAGCCAATTCATTAGGGTTTCTCTTGCTTCCCGGAGTCTTCTATTCTCGTCAGGTTCACATGTAGAGGTAAATACCTCCTGTAGCTACCATAATATTAACACTCCCTCCTAGCTAGAGAGGTATTTA
>ML776856.1:741542-757371 GCA_009831015.1 Picea engelmannii | reverse complement strand
ATTCTTCCGACACTAAACAAAGTGTAACCTGGAGAGAATGAGTCTGCCCTCGAGAAATGCTTGGACCATTCCTTACCCTGGGCCATTCCTCCGAAACTAAACAAAGTGTAACCTGGAGGGAATGAGTCTGCCCTAAGGAATGACTGTCCTGGACTATTCCCCACCCTGGGCCATTCCTTCAACACCAAACAAGGTGTAGCCTGGAGAGAATGAGTCTACCCTCGAGGAATAACTGTCCCTAATTGCTGAGCCTGGACTACTCCCCACCCTAGGCCATTCCTCCGACACCAAACAAGGTGTAACCTGGAGTGAATGAGTCTGCCCTCGAGGAGTAATTGTCCCGACCATTCCCCACTCTGGGCCATTCCTCCGACACTAAACAAAGTGTATCCTGGAAATAATGAGTCTGCCCTCTAGGAATGTCTGTCCTGCATCAACCTCCAAACGGACGATTCTTCGAAACTGCTCACAACTGTGAACTTCGAAAGAATGACTGCCCGGCGAGGCGGACCATTCTACTTGACCACTACTCAGAGTGACTGTCAAGAAGAATGACTGTCCTAGACCACTCCCCGTAATGGGAAGTTGTTGTCTATGATACATCAACAATCAGTCTTCCTCCCATGTTAACTACAATGGGAAGCCACTGTCCGTAAAAAATCTCAATCCACTTTTCGAACAGGAAAGCATCTGTCCAATCTGGACTTTTACAAAGATAAATGCTCCCTCCTAATTGGAGAGTTATTTCAATCACAAAAATAAATGTTTGCATACCTTCTTCTAGCTTGGAGAGTCTTCCCTTTAGGTTAGTAGAGTTATTTCCACGAGCTCTAGCTTGAGTATGCAAGTTATTTCATCTTGAATATGGGCTTTACCAAAATGTATGCTTATCTGCTCATCTATGGAGATATGTATTGGAGAATCACTTTCTCCTTTCTGGACTTCATCATGGATAATGTAATGCTTGTATTGTAGTCTGAAACACTGTGAAGGATTCTTGTAGATGTGAACAATAGAGTATATCATAGTTGGAGAACTGGAACATACCCATGTGGTACTTCTTTTGTCATCATGAGATCTGATCTTCTGAGTAGTCATCTTGATGTTATACGAAATCTTCACCACGCTTTTGTTATGCACTGGAGATTCTCCACCAAGTTGTCTTCTTCTTATCTGTGTACAGGAATATCTTTCTGGTATGCCTCAAAGTCTTGAGATTGCTCTGCATGCGCTCTTTACTTAATTTCTTCTGGAGAACATTCTTTGCATTCATCTGATGTAGAATTTTGACTCATGGATGTTGCGGATAATATAATGACTTATATAGAGATAAGTCTGGTGTGCTGGAACAATCAGTCATCATAGTCTTCTCCCTCCATCTGGGAGAACCTCTGGTTCTGGATCTCGCAATGATTTCATTCATAAGTCTTCTGTACATTGTTCTTCATCATGACTTTCATTTCTTCTACTTGATTTCCTTTTAGTGAGTTCATATTAGGCTGGTAATCTTGTGATTCTTGATACAATGACTAGTTGTTCTGATTCTTCTTTCTTGGAATCTTCATGTTCTTCTTTTTCTTTAGTTCTTGGGTCCATGGAGTTTCTTATAGATTCCATGTCCTAGAGATTCCACTTCTTACCTTCATCATTGGTTCACAGATCTGGATGGACAACCAAGAATACTTTAAGGCTTCTTTTCGGAAGGTCTTCTTCTGCGGTTTAGTTGAACATGTACTGTCTTTCATGACTGCTACCATGGATATATACATTTCATCATCTTCAATTGATCATAGGATTAGCTCCCTCCTAATCCTTGCTTCATGTAAGAGTGTATATAATCTGCTTCCTTTGTCTGACTGAGTCCATGCTTCCGTCTTTGCCCTTGTTGTCTTCTACAATATATAATAGAGTCCACGCTTCCATCTGCAACCTTATTGTCTTCTGCAATATATAATTGGCTTTCTGGTCTTAACAGAGTCCATGATTCCATCTTAGTTGTCGTCATAAGCTTTTCCCCAATTTCTCTTGATGTCTGACTTCTAAGTCTCTTCAGGATTGATTCGTCTTATCTTGCAGTAGCTTCCACATGATTTGTATTTCATCCTTTCATATGTATTATCTAATGACATTCATCCTTGTCCTGTTTTTCTTTCATAGGTATAGTCCTTCTTGGAACACATTATCTTCCAAGAGATAGATATACAAGATATATACAGAGACGATGCAAGCAAGATATGTACAAAAAATAAGAAGAGTGTTGTTACCTTTTAGTAGAAGAAATCTCTTCCATCCTGCTTAGTCTTCTTTGTCGGTTCCTTTTCTTCAGCAATCGATGCTTCGTGTTTCTTCTTCCTTTTCTTTAGCTCGGGACATTGATTCCTGTAGTGACTGTACTTCTGACAGTTGAAGCATTGTATTTCTGAAATGTCTTTCTCTTGATTTGGCTTCTTCCTTGAATCGAACTTGTTTTTGTTTCTAAAGTTCTTGAATCTTGTTGTGAAGGCTTGATCATCGTACTTCTTTTGAGGTTTCTTTTTTGCATTGATCCTTGATTCTTCTGAGCACAACAAGTCCAAAGTTCTTCAAATGTCGGGTACTCCTTCCTTGTGTTCATGCTTGCGGCAAATGCATCCCATGTCTTGGGAAGACCATTGAGTATTGTGTTCACCAATTCCTTTTCTGAAGTGATCTCTTCAATAGCTTGTAGTTGATCTATTAACTAGGAGATCCTTACAAAGTATAATCTTATGCTGTCATCTTCATGTTACAGAGCTCATTCTTCAGACTCATAACTTGTCCAATGTTTCTAACTGAGAAGAGATTAGTTAGAGCATCATACATCTTTTTCGATGAGTCAAGATGGGAGATGTAGGGTATCAAGTGGTCTTTTATGGAATCAACTATGATACTCATGGAATTGATGTCAACGTCTTTGAACTTCTCCATAGCTGCAACGTTCTGCGGTTCCTTCTCTTCTTCTTCTTTACACTCTGGCTTCACGATCTTTCCTTTCACAATGTCCAACACTTTATTCTTAGCAAGGATGAGGTCAATCCTTGTCTTCCATGCTCTGAATTTGGAGGCTCCTTCTAGCTTGTTCTCAGACTTCATAGAGTTCATGGCTTGCTTGACTTGGTCAAACCCTAGATTTGACCAGAAATCCAAACTTCACGTCTTAGCCTTCTGAGTGTACCAGGAGATGTGCTGGGCTAGGGCGCACTAATCTATCCAGAGATTAGGTCAATATCATCACTTTAAGGTGCCTCAACAAGAGGTTTAGGGTTTTTGCAACTGCTTCTGCTGGTAACCCTAGCTGCAGTGCTTTTGGAAGCTGCTCCTGCTAGTAACCCTAGCGACAGTTCCTCAACGAGCTCAATATCTAACGGCTATGTTTCCTTCCAGCGTTTTAGGATGACTGAAGGGGTGTGGGCCCATAACCTGTTAGAATATAGAAGATGGTGTGCTCGTTTTACCATTGACGATACCCTCGTCACCCAACCACAGGCCGAAGCCTCCCTCCGAGCACATTAACCTTGACTTGAGAATTCCTCCGGAAGCAAACCCTAGGCTAGATAGCCAAAAAAAGAGCAGCGCATCTCTCCCCAAGAATAGTGCAACACAAAATACTGATCAGATGTTCCAAACCCTAGCCAAGAGATATCCAAACCAAATACTGAACTTGTTGCTGTTGCAGCTGCTCCTGCAACCCTCCTCCAAACCTGCGCGCCAGCTACAACTACAGTGCACACCAACTAGGAAAACTACAGTCCTGATATATGAAAAATGAAAAACTGGCGCCCTGTATTTATAGTAATCTTGCCAGTTTACTGGGGCTGACTTCTCCTTCTGGGTATGTGTCTGTTCAGTGTATTATTATTAATTTTGGTCGACTTCTTCTATTGGAGGCTAATAGCCTAATATAAATTATATTCTTGAGCCGACAAGGCTTCTAGGGTTATTAGCCAATTCATTAGGGTTTCTCTTGCTTCCCGAAGTCTTCTATTCTCGTCAGGTTCACATGTAGAGGTAAATACCTCCCGTAGCTACCATAATATTAACACTGGGCACCTCCTTTGTCATTACTCAAACTCATCATCCCTCTATCCTTGATTTTACCTAGTTCATCATTTTCAAGGATCACATTTTCTGTTTTGCTTTTACTTATGGACAATAGCTTATCCTTGTCTCTAGTCATGTGCTTGGAACATCCACTGTCTATATTCCCAGAGGGAGTTGAGGGTACTTGACCACATTTTTCATTATCTTTCCTTTTCCATGTGCTGGCCTTTCTATCTAAGAACTTTATCCTTGGATCTTCTTTGTAATTCTTCAGATGGCAGTTTGCAGCCTTGTGGCCAAAGTTGTGACACTTGTAGCATTTAATCTCATTGTTCAATAGGTCAAAATTATTGTTGCAGTGTTGTCTACTCATTGACTGTTTATTATTTCTTGACCTCCTCAATTACATGTCTCTAGACTTAGTTTGGCAATTTGCAATCTGTGATGTTTTGTTACTTGGTTGTATCATTCTTTGTTGTGGCAGACATTTATTCCTTTGAAATCTTAATTGCTCATGTCTAAGTCTTAAGGAACAATTTACAGCTTTGTGACTGAAGTTAGAACAATAGAAACAATATCCATAGAAAATTTCTTTGTACCTGGAAAGTGGTTGTCTTCTTTGAGAAAATCAATTTCTTCCATGCTGATGATTTCCTTGAGCAGGGAGTGTATTATTTCCTTGTTCTACAGGTTTAGTTCTGGCACCTTTTTCTTTACTCCTTTTGGGCGGTTGATTGACTTCCTTTGCTTCTGCAGGTTTGTTGTTGTCATTGGTTGTAGATTTGACAAACTTGATGGGTTCTTTGTTTCTCGGTTGACCACTACTTGATCCTTCTTCATAGCCCAAGCCAACTTTCAACTTTGGATTCCTTTGCTGATTTAGAATGAAAGTTAATTCTTTTGAGGATTTAATACTTGGCAGATTTTGGTGATACAAGGCTTGCAACTTCTCCAACTCTTTCTTAGTTTTCACTACTTCTTCCAGAGCTTTACATATTGCCTTCTTTTCTGATAACTGTTGTTTCAGAATGTCCTCAATTTTCTTTGCCTCTTCTAATTCCACTTTTAGCAAGGTAAAGTCTTCATCAGGCTATTTACTGCCTTTTTCGAACTATATCAACAATTGTTTTTTCTTTCTGTTCTTAATTCTTAGTCTGTCAATCTCTTCCAGTGCACTGATCAATTCTCCTTCCATATCAACCACAGCTTCTTCATCATTCTCATCACTACGTGTGCTTTAATTAATCCTCTTTGGCCATAAGCATGAAATAATTTATCTTATCTTCATAGGAAGAGTCACTATCGGTGTCTTCTGAGGAGTCATCATTGCTTATGCATAAACTTTTCTTTTTGTCAAATCTTCTGGATTTGTGCTTCTCTTCACCTTCAGAGTTCTGATCATGTTTATTGTGTGGAAATTTATTTTCAAAATGACCTATCTTACCACAGTTGAAACATTTGAAGGGCAGCTTACCTTGGTACTTGCATGATCCTTTCTTTAGTCTTCTCACGAATTTTGCTTCAATTTCATCAGGCTCAAAATCTTCATTCTTAACTGCTTTAAATGATGCTTCTCTAGAGGTGGGTTTATCTGTACCTATCCTCATTTCATATGTCGTCAACGTTCCTAGAATTTGATCAAATTAATCCAAAGTCTTTATATCATTAAGTTCTTCTATAGCTGAGACCTTTGGGTTGAACCTATCTGGCAGTGATCTCAAAATTTTATGAACTAAAGAGGGTTCCTCAATTTTTTCATCAAGTGCTTTCATTGCATTTACTAGTTCTTCAACTCTTAGAAAATACTTCCCAATGGTTTCATCTTCTTTCATCTGTATCTTTTCAAATTGTACTCTGTAGGTTTGAAGCTTGACATCTTTTACCTTCTCATTACCTTCATAACTGCTAATGAGTTTGTCCCACATTTCTTTGGCAGTTTAAAGATGCATCACCTTTACAAACTCGGCTTCTGCAAGTCCATTCAAGATATCATTCATTCCCTTAGCATTAAATCTAAATTCTAACTTATCATCCTTGGAAGCTAGCACAATAGGCTTTATGTATCCAGTCTCTACTACATCCCAAACATCAGCACCTAAGGCCATTAGGTATGTTCTCATTCTCACCTTCCATAAGGCAAAATTCATTCCATCAAACAGAGGAGGCCTAGTGACTGAAGTCCCTTCATGACTTTTCATGTTTAAGCTTACAGATCTACCTTTAAATAAAAATCACTCGCTCTGATACCAATTGTTGGGAAACTGAGAGGGGGGGGTGAATCAGTTGTTACCGTGCTTAAACAATTATGCTCATTTTAAATTCATTACAGAACTCTCAATGATGATCACAATAATGCAGGGAAGTAAACAATAAAATCATTCAGCATCAATCACACATATGAGATACACAGAGACAAATATTTCTCGAGGAAACCCATAAAGGGTAAAAACCTCTTCTTCTTTATATGTTAAGTAATCTTTACATTCTCTACATTATCATACATATGAGTTCCAACTCATTATGAGGCTACAACCTCTATTTTGCAAGCTGCAACTTGCTGAGAGCACCAAATCTCTGTTTTCTCTAGCACCAACTAGATGGAAGCACCAACTCCCTAGTTTCCCTAGCACCAACTAGAAGGAAGCACCAACTCCCTGGTTTCTCTAGCACCAACTAGAAGGAAGCACCAACTCCCTAGTTTCTCTAACATCAACTAGAAGGAAGCACCAACTCCCCAAGTGTTCCAGTACCAACTGGATGGAAGCACCAACTTCTAGTCACACAAGCACCAACCTGTATAACAGAGAACAACAATTATCCCTTGCACCACCCTGCCACCCTGGTTTCTCTGGATGTAACCAGATGGAAGCTACAACTCCCTGTGTTCAAGCACCCACTTGAACCTCTGAGGACAACAGTCCTCCCTAGCACCTCCCTACCACCCTGAAATATAAATCTTTGCTATTATGACTTATTACAATGATATAAAGTTCTTCAATGGCTTACCAGTCTCATCATTGTTTTGCTACACTGCCTTGCTCTGTCTACATCAATGTTTTCTGCACATTCCTCTTACGCTTTATGTTCTTCTACCATTCCTTCTCTGTGTGCCATGTACATTCAATGTACCATTCCTCTTCTGTGCATTTCAATTCCTGCACTCTGCTTCAATGCACCATTCCTCATTTGTGTGGTTCAGCTGTTGCACTCTGATTTCTTCTACACACCTGAATCACTCTCAACAACAACAACCCTCATCTCTTCTCTATACAACATGATTATCGTCTCTATGCATCTTGTGCATGCTTTTGCGCCATGCTTCTGCATGCTCTCTCATGTTGAGTACTCTACTTGTTCATCATTGCAAATCTTCAACTTCTCTGGTAGTTAGATCCATCTATCGATTGTCTCTATGGACAATCTTCATTCCATTGGTAGATTCCTAGAGACTCTTCGACTCCTCTAGCAATCACACAAAAGTTTCTTCGAGTCCTCTGGCAGAAACCATCAGTGGTTTCTAGCAGTTACACTGTGAACCTCCAAAGAACGCTTCAACAATTGAATCACCACTGATCGATTAACTATGAAGAGAAACAATAGCCCTTCAATCATGTTCAAAATCACCTACACCATTGGATTGGATCCATAGGATCTTGAGTTTAATTCGCATTTCGACATTTTGGGATTTCGGCATTCCTGTGGTAGAGTTTCTTGACGCTCCATGTCGAGGTCCCCGAAACTCCAAAATTGAGCTTGGTTGCACTAACTCCTTCCTTCATCTTCCACCGATGTGACCAATGGCTGTGACCATAGGCTGAGCCAAAACGTGTTTCGCATTTCGGCATTTCGGCAATTCGACAATCCTGTTGTGAGGCATCTCGACTCTCAAAGTCACGATCTTCGAAACTCCGAAATGGTGCTTGCCACTTCAATCTTTTCTCTACAACTCTTCGATGATGTGACCACCATCGATGTTCGAGCGCTTATCCATAAAGTGCTTTCGCGATTTCACAATTCGACATTTCGGCATCCTTGATGTGAGGATTTATTTTCTCTCCATTGCCCGATCCCCGAAACTCTGAAATGGAGCTTACCGATTCGAGCTCTTCTCTACAACTCTTTGATCTTCGGATCAACGGTCCACAATCCGTGGTGATCGGATGGCTATCCTTGGCCCCAAGACTTCATCCTTTGGGACTTTGGGAGAGTGATGGAGTTAAAACTCCTGAAGCAAAAACTCCTGGAGTGAGGTCAGTCTTGCGTCACTCGATGATGTGTCATGACCCGAGTGGCTACCACGTGTCACTCAAAATTGTGATTTCCAGTGGCCCGAAATGCCAAGTCAACTTGACACTTGTCGTTGTCTGATCATGCCACATGTCATTGTCTTCCACCTGTCCTTTTTGATGTGGTCTGCCACATTCACCTCCTGGATCTGTCGGCCCAGATCACTTCGCGATTTCGACATTCTTGATGTGAATGTTCTTGACAACTCCACCTCTTGGTCTGCGAATCTCCAAAATGGAGTCAGATCAACTTTTCGGCTTTTCACACCTCACAACTTTGGGATTCCTGTTGAGAGATTCCTTGACATCTCCAATTCCTGGTATCTGAACCTCCGGTATGGAGTCTTTGACATTTCATGATTTCACATTTCACGACTTTAGGACTCCTGTAGTAAGAGTTCTTAACATCCCCAACTCTTGGTATCTGAAATCGTCCTCCTTCTTCCGGGATTTCGGCGTTTCACATTTCGCGATTCCGGGACTCCTGATGATGAAGAGTCTTGACTCTTCCAACTCCCGGTACCCGAAACTCCGAAATGGAGTTACTTCTCGGTCTGCAAAACTCTTCATTTATGTGCCTATTTCAAGATTTTGGGATTTCGGATTTCGCAACTCCGGGACTCCTGTGTTGAAGAGTCTCAACTCTTAACTTCTCAATTTCTCGGTATCCGAAACTCCAAAATGGAGTTATTTCTCGATCTGCAAAACTCTTGTTGATGTGCCTCTTTCAGGATTTCTGGATTCCGGATTTCGCAACTCTGGGAATCCTGTGTTGAAGAGTCTCAATTCTTGACTTCTCAATTTCCCGGTATCCGAAACTCCGAAATGGAGTTTACGCTTCTGATCTTTCCATGCCATTATCCATGCGTTGTTGATCTTCCTTGCCTGTTTGTTTGCCATCAAATGAACAAGCACACTCTTGGACTCTGCATGCACCATTGCACTTTCTCTTCTGAGCTTACGTTGTCCCTGTTTTTCCATCGCTGCATATTCTGATCTTGCCATCAATGACAAGCACACCTGCCTGATAAACATGCCAAGAGTCTTATATTTTGAAAATTAAAAACACAATTTTTTTATTTGGGGAAATAGGGTAATCCAGTATCATAATTGGAGGATTCCTTTGAGGTCATTACTATTGTGTAGGGAGTGGCAACAAATCTACAAGTTGGAAAACTTTTTAAAATACAAAAAAGTCATGGCTTCCATATGTCTAGAGGTTGATAAGTGTTGGTAGAATGCACATGCAATCTTAATGGATGAGGTAGAAGAGGTTGATCCAATGGTTAAGTCAAAAGTTGGGTGTAGCATTTAGAGGCAATTTCTTGGACTTGGTGTTGCCATTGCCCTCATTTGCCCTATTGTAATCTAAGGGATTACATCGGAATCTAGTTACCAAATTAAGCAAAGAACCATATATATATAGTTTATCTATTTATTTATCTTCTATTTATCTACACATATAGATGAAGAGAGTACAAGTAATCATAGAGTTATGAATTAGTAGTTTTTATTATATCCTTGATTCTATATATGTACAATGCTAAATTGATGCATATTCATACTCTGATACAAAAGGGGAGGTAGTTATAACTGTTGGAACTAATTTAGTTGTTTGGTTAACCAAATCAGTAGGTTGATTGACTCAACTACAAGCTGAATTTTTATATTAGATACTTACAACATCTCCCCCAACCTCAAATTATTCTTTATCTTTAAGAAGTGAGGAGATGGATGCAAAATTACAAAAATATAAATTGTGTTAAAATTTTTCTCTAGTATCAAGTGTCTAGTTGGATGTTGCCTATTCCTATTTTATTATAGTGAAGTGGGTGGTTGGTTAACAAGTGGACTTAGGTGGAAGAACATATCAATTGGTGCCATTGGTTGAGGCTCTAGTTGTTCCAATTACCATTTTTTCATCTTCCTTGCAACTTCTATATAGTTTTGATAGATGTGAGGTGCAATGGTTTTTAACTTATCTTCAGAACTTCCCCCTTCTTTCAATGCTTGTTTTGCAGCTATGTTTGCATGCAATTATGTTAAGTGTTGTCCTCTTCCTTGCAATCTAAACAATCATCGTATTATTCTTCAGTTGGGTCTACACAACAAGCACTGGAATGAAACAAGAAGAAATATGATTATAGTGAAGTGGGTGCTTGGTTAACAAGTGGACTTAGGTGGAAGAACATATCAATTGGTGCCATTGGTTGAGGCTCTGGTTGCTCCAATTGCCATTTTTTCATCTTCCTTGCAACTTCTATATAGTTTTGATAGATGTGAGTTGCAATGGTTTTTAACTTATCTCCATAACTTTCCCCTTCTTTCAATGCTTGTTTTGCAACTATGTTTGCATGTAATTATGTTAAGTGTTGTCCTCTTCCTTGCAATCTAAACAATCATTGTATTATTCTTCAGTTGGGTCTACACAACAAGTACTGGAATGAAACAAGAAGAAAGAAAGGCATAACATAGTTTCTTTTGATTTATTTAATAGATAGAATCATTATTGTTATGAAACAACGATCCATATTTAAAGTTGTATCATTGTAGGCATAGTTGATTCCTTGTCATCTTTAGGGTTTTGTTATGTGTTTTTTTTAATTTAAGGTTATTTATCCATTGTCTACTAGTTTTTATTTCCATTGATGTTATTGTTGCTGTGATTTGTTTTTTCCTTAATCCAGAAAAAAAAAATGTTAGATTTGGTGTAATCTACAAAGGGATTAATTTTTTTATCTTCTATTATGGTGTATGAAGTATGAGTCGTAGCTATTGATTTTCATGGATAATTTGAGTGAGTGGATTAAATTTTATATCTTTTCACTAGCATTTCAATTCTAAAATGAAAGAAGACGTGAAGAACTGAAGGCTAGGGTTTGAGGACCTGCATGCTCCCTCCCTTGCTACACCTAGCCATCCTACCACTCAGAACCGTGAATCGTCGTTGCCACAGCTGCGGTCGATCCTGACATCGCAAAATGGTCTCAGTTCGGGGGATGAAAACCCCCTCTTACAGAAATGTAACAACCAACGAAACAGATGGAACTCAAGCTTGGAAACCTTCCTTTGAACCACCGCCACATCTTAGAGATCACTTGCTGCAAGATGAACAAGGCTTAGAGAAAAACATGGAAATGGAAGCTGAAACATCGCATCCAAAGGAATATCTCAATTGGGAACCAGGGAAATGTATCCCTCAGGCACCAACTACACCAAAACACGTGATAAAATCCACCAGGGTTGGAGAATACACCCAGTTTATGAAGGATCATGCCCTAATCGGGAAATTCTTAGGGTTATGGCCCTCAAAGAAATACCTCACACTATGGATTAAAAATTGGTGGAATACGAAAGGTGACTATGAGATTCAACTAAGCTCAAAAGGTTTCTTCACAAACATCTTCTACAACCTGGAGGACAAAGATTGGATTTTTTAAAATGGCCCCTACTTCTACAACTCTGTCGCGCTTTATTTGAGGTTTTGGACTGATCGATTTTGCCTAGAAAAGGAAGAATTTGCATGTGCCCCAGTCTAGATCCACCTTTACTCTCTGCCCCAAGAATTCTAGCTTGAGGAAATCTTAATGGGCATTGGAAATACATTGGGAAGATATGTAAAATCCTCATAAGCCACCAAGAAAAGAAGATACACATCCTATGCATGCATCTGTGTATACATGAACATCTCCAAAGCCCTATTCGGATCAGTCACCATAGAATATCAAGACGAGGAATGGATTCAAACCATAGATTATGAACACATTCCCTTCAGATGCATAAAATGTCACGAACATGGACATCTCTTCAGAGACTGCCCCCTCAATTCTCTAGCCCAACCAACAATAGAGGAGAAACACAAAGACGACTACACTCAAGTTCTGGTGTGCAAGAAACCACTTTCGAAAAAATCCAATCAGAATAGGAACCAGAAGATCCCTACCCGCATGATCCAAGTGGATATCGGTGGCCACCCACCTTTTCCAACTGGCTCAAAACAGTTTTCTGGCAATTTTGGCAATTTACTATTTTTAGCAGGTTTTAACTTCTGGGGCCATTTTGAGGGCCTAAATGAAGGTTTTTTGAGATAGAGGTTCTCAATGATAGCCGAAGGCATATTGATCCCCCAAAATGAATCTCCTCGATGATACCTTTCCAACGAGCTATCACACGCCTAAAACGGAGATCGTATGCAAAAGTTATGACCCCGGGAAGTTGATGTACTAACTTACCCAAACGGGGCCCACATGACTTTTGGCGCTTCATCTCCTAGGGTTAGGTTTTTGGATGTATATGACTTTTGGAATTCTTGTCTATTGTAAAAAAGGCCTCTAGAGCCTCATTGTAATCATCTTCTCATGGATGCAAGTAGCAGCCACATCTCTTCTTAGAGATAAGCTACCAGCGCCTTAGCTAGTTTATTTACATTCTGTTTGTAAGCATATTTTAGTCATTTGTTATTAATGAAATGAAGTCTTATTTCCGCTGCATCTCTGCGTTTATGTGTATTTCTGTATTTCATTGTGTTCCTACATAAATCCGGATCACCGCAACTCCTTTTATGCACTTATCAACCTACCATAGGTAGAGGAAGTCGAAAACCCCCACAAATCAGTAGATCCAAGCAAAGACAAAGGCAAGGAAAAGCAAACCCTAGATCCAATCCTAGATAAAATCATAGGTCACGACTCCCCAACTCAAATGGAACTAGGAAAAGACTCATACGAAGGTAAATACACCATAATAAAGATGGATGAGAAGGAACTTACAGAAATTGACCTCAACAAGCTCAATGATGCTTTCAATAGGAAGGAATCACAAACCATACCAGTGGAGCATCTCAGAAAGGTTCACAAGGTATTTATTGGCTCCATAGTAGGTGCCACTTCCTAAATAGGAATCCACCTAGATCATGATCCGGACCCCAAACGAAACCAAAAAGACGGAAAATGATGTAGGCATAAGATGACTCATCAATTGATCAAAGAGGTAGGAAACTTTATGATTAACTCGGGCCAAATGCAGTGCCTTACTGAAGGATCCCCCCCCCCCCACAACTCATCATGATGAAGATCATCACATGGAATATCAGAGGCCTAAATGGAAGATCCAAACAAAGGATTCTTTGAAATTACATCAAGTCAGAGTATCCGAACATTTTTCTACTATTGGAAACCAAATGTGCGGGGGAAATGGCAGAGGAAATATTCAAAATATGTTGGTGTCACTGTAACTCCATATACACGGACTCAAAAGGGGTCATAGGCGGTTTATTCTGTTAATATTATGGTAGCTTCGGGAGGTATGAACCTCTATTGTGACCTATGACGAGATTAGAATACTCCGGAAGGAAGCAAAGAAATGAAGGAAACCCTAGACAAGTTGTCGGCTGCAGAAATATATTTAAAATGAATTTATTAGTACCCATAAGGAGAAGTTATCCCCAGTAAACCTGCCTAGACTACTATAAATACAGGGTGTCAGTTCTCATTATACACATCACAATAGTTGCAAAGAGAGCTAGATCTGCACAGGTGCAGTAGCAGTTTTGTGCACAAGTCTCTAGGAAAGTGTGCGCCAGCTTCTGGGAGGGAATATCTGATCAGCTTGGTTTCTATTCTTGCTTGGTGCATTATCCTCTCTTGGCTATTGGATTGCTACCGGGATTCTCTTCTTTGTCAAGGTCAAGGTGCTCGAAGGGTGGCTTCGGCCTATGGTTGGGTGACAAGGGTATCGTCAATGGTAAAACTAGCATAATCTTCTATATTCTAACAGGTTATGGGCCCACACCCCCTTCATTCAGCCTAAAATGCTGGAAGGAAACATAGCCACTAGGATATTGAGCTCTCTAAGGAACTTCCACTAGGGTTACTAACAGAAGCAGCTTCCAAAACAGCTAGGGTTACTAGCAGAGGCAGTTGCAGAAACCCTAAATCTCTGATCCATCACCTTGTGATGGAGCATCTCGCTCAAGAAGAAGATATTCAGATGCAACCTAACTCAATGCACCTCTTGGCTCTCTCAGAAGACAGAAATGACGAAGTTGAAGTTTTGGATCAAGGAATGACCAGTTACCAGTCAACCGAAGACATGTGTGAAACAATCAGTCTTTTACACTACTCAGTACTTACTGGGACGATTGAAGATGACATGTGGATAATCGATAGTGGAGCTTCCAAGCACATGACGGGAGATCAAGCAAGAATCTCAAATCTAAATGAGAGAAAGACATCATACAAAGTAGAGCTTGGAGACAAAAGAACCTACCCTGTCGAAGGATTTGGACAAGCCTCCCTCAAGTTGGAATCAAGTAATCATGTTCACTTAAGAAATGTTTTATATGTACCGGGTTTAGAAAAGAATCTTGTATCAATATCATGTCTAGAATACAAAGGAAACATAATAGCCTTCGTGGATGGAAAGGTGTTATCATGGCATAAGAATTCCAGCATAGAGGATTCTAGGGTTATTGGAAGTCGTGAAGGAAATCTGTATAGACTACTAGAACAAAATGAATAATCTCTAGTACATGACGAATTCAACCCTAATGAGATTTGGCATATAAGGTACACTCATATCAATTATCAAACATTACCCTTTCTTAGAAAAATGGTTGAAGGAATACCAGAATTGAAATCTACACATGAAGGAATCTACAATGGATGTGCCCTTGGGAAAAGTATCAAGAAACCTTTCCCAAGCAACAACAACAGATCCAAGGAAATCCTAGATCTAATATACTCAGATGTTTGCAGTCCAATGCCAGTCAGATCTCTAGGAGGATCTCTTTACTACATAATCTGCATAGATGACTATTCAAGAAAGACGTGGCTATACCTACTGAAATCAAAAGACGAAGTATTCAACAAGTTCCAAGAATTCAAGGCAGAAATAGAAAACCTCACGAACAAGAAGATCAAGAAATTAAGAATAGATAATGGAGGAGAATACACCTCGAAGGATTTTGTTGCATTCTGCAAATCGGCAGGGATTAAGAGGGAGCTGATTGTTCCTCATAATCCACAACAAAATGGTGTAGCAGAAAGAAAGAATAGATATATCGAAGAAACCGTAAAATTCTTATTGAATGATCAAGGTCTATCCATGTTCTTATGTGGAGAAGAAACAATGATGACAATATATGTGTAGAACAGAATTCCTCATCGTATATTGAAGGACATGACACCAGAGGAAGCCTTCTCAGGTAAGAATCCTAACGTGGAAAACCTAAGAATATTTGGATGTCCAGTTTACTCTCATATTCCCAAGGACAAAAGGAATAAACTAGAACCCTTAGGAAAGAAGGGACTATTCGTGGGATACAATGATTCATCCAAGGCCTATAGAATATATATTCCAGAACAACACAAGATCAAAGTTAAAAGAGATTTAATGTTGAATGAAAGGATGGCCTTTAGGAAATCCATCGAAGAAATTACAGAAGAAGAAGAGCTTGAAGAACCTAATGAAGAAAACACAGAAAA
>ML776856.1:707621-717902 GCA_009831015.1 Picea engelmannii | reverse complement strand
ATAAAGTGAGATCTACTTTATTACATAATTCCTTGATCATATGTATAGATTAGCTATTGGATATATTATTTGCTTCCACTTTGGTTGGTTTGTGCTGTTTTGATCTTGACCGCACAAGAGCGCTGGAGCGAAGCAAGGAACAACAGAGACCAAGGAAGCGATTACAAGGTACATATCTTCTTCTCACTTCCAATTTAATTCAATAGCTAGATCTAGGGAAAGCGATATATTCTGTCCTGTTTTGTTCTAGATCCAGGTGGATCTAGGGAGATTGGTCTGTGTCCGCACTCACGAATTTATCCTTAAACAGTTCCCAACACATAGCCTGCAGACTTGATCCTTTCCTAATATTTGAAACCCTAATGCTTGGGGGCCTCCTGATTGAAGCAAACATTCTTCAAAAATTGGGCTCATATGACTGG
Organism: Picea engelmannii; assembly: GCA_009831015.1. Taxonomy (NCBI): domain Eukaryota; kingdom Viridiplantae; phylum Streptophyta; class Pinopsida; order Pinales; family Pinaceae; genus Picea; species Picea engelmannii. Next base: position 717,480 of record ML776856.1, on the reverse strand, counting down.
CCAGTCCAGTTGTGGATGGATACGATATCCACCCACAAACACAAACCCTTTCGCTTTGAGAAATTTTGGATAAATCACCTAGACTTTCCAGATCTCTCTCGTATCTGGTGGGCCAATGCAAAAATTGCACATGGCACAAGGATGTACATATTCCAACAACACCTAAAAAACTTAAAGCAACAGCTTCGAGACTGGAACAAGAATTTCTTCGGTAATATATTCCAAGCACAAAAGGCCCTAGAACAACAACTAGAGGACATTTAACAAGAATCCATCTTATCTGGCTATTTAGACACCTTGCTACATGAGGAGGCTAGCCTGAAGCACTAACTTGCACAACGACACAAGCAAGGGGAGATCCTTTGGAAACAAAATTCCTGAGTACAGTGGATCAAGGAAGGAAAAAAGAACACAAAGTTGTTTCACCACTCCATGATCCACAGATGATACATCAACTGCATCACAAATCTAGAGGATGCATAAGGTAACACAATTCTGGAACATGAAGAAATCGAAACAAAATTATTTAATTATTACAAAGAGCTTCTTTCAGAACCTCCAATTAACATAACGCGTGTCATAATTCGAGCAATCGAACATATTCCAACCCTAATCACTATGGAGTAGAATCAAGCTTTAATGAGACTGATCATGCAGGAGGAAGTTGATTAAGCAGTCAAGGAAATGCCCCCAAGCAAAGCCCATGGGCCAGATGGTTTCACCTCAGACTTCTTCCACCATTGTTGGTCGATGATACCAAAAGAGGTTTGGCAACTCATGGAGGAATCTCGCACTTCAAGATAGGTGCTCTCAGCCCTCAATACCACTTTTCTCACCCTCATACCCAAAGAGGAATGAGTCATCAACCCGAATCAATTTAGACTGATAGCGCTTTGCAATGTCATCTACAAGATCATCACAAAGGTAATTTCTCTCCGACTCAAACCCATCCTTCCTTTCATCATCTCAAAGGAGCAATCTAGGTATGTGGAGGGATGACAAATCATGGACAATGTCATCTTGTTTCATGAGGTGATTCACTTGCTAAAGACCACATGCATCCCAAGTATGCTCATTAAGCTCAACCTCTCTAAAGATTTTGATCAACTTAGTTGGTAGTACATGCATTCTCTTCTTTTGGCTTTTGGGTTCAATGAAGATTGGATATCCTGGATCATGAAGCTCACCTCCTCAACATTCTTCTCCATCTTAGTCAATGGTGTCCCCTCCCATCCTTTTCCCCCCTCTCAAGGTATTCGTTAAGGGGATCCACTATCCCCTTCCCTCTTTGTAATCATGGCAGAAGTTTTGGGGCAATACATATCAACCTCGATCTCAAATGTTTCCCTCCAAGGGCTCCCTATCCATGGACTTCAGCCTGTTGCCTCCCATAGCCAATTTGTCGATGATACGATGCTTATGAACACCCCCATAGCTCCGGAAGCCATTAAAATCCAAGCCATCCTCACTGACTTTAGTGAAGCCTCATGTACTACTTTTGATTTGGAAAAATCCCATATCTTCTTCTTCGAAACTCATCCTATAGTCCAACAACACATCTCCCGCCTCCTAGGAATACCTAGAAGCTCCCTTCCATCCAACTACCTAGGCCTACCCCTATCAAACTCGACTACATGAAATATCTCCTGGGACTCCCTTATTCTCTCAATTTCCAACCACCTCAGTTCTTGGACCTTCAGATCTCTAAATCTCCCTGCCATGATTATCCTCTTAAAGGTAGTGCTTCAAGCTATTCCAGCTTACATGTTCTTAGCTCTAGCAGTGCCAAAAAATGTCATCAAAAGCATCAGAAACATTTAGCGGAATTTCCTCTAGCACGGTCATGAACAAGGCAAAAAATGGGCCCTTGTTAGTTGGGAAAAAATTTGTAGGCCAACTTCCTTGGGAGGACTGGGTCTCCAAGACCTAGGCAAGCTCAACAATATCATGGGAGAGAAAATATGGTGGCACTGGCTCAAGTACTCAATGGAAATTTGGGTGCAACTTTGGAGGTAGAAGTATACCCCCCAACTTTCGCAAGAAAACCTCATTTGGCTTGGCGATCAGATCCATGGATCCAATATTTGGAATGCAGTTTGGAGAAACCACCCATTCATCCAAACTCATGCATTTTGGGAAGTGCAAAATGGACACCATGCCCAATTCTGGATGGATTCTTGGAAACAACTACCTATGTTGCAAACAATGGATAACTTACGCCCTTATCAAGACCATAGATAAGGGTTGGAGTATCTCAAAGTGGCTGACCTCTAGCTTAATGTCCCTCATCAACCCCCTTGGCATAGCTGGAAACTGCTTCCACAAGATCTCAACCTTCCAGTAGATCTCGATCTGCAACCCTGGAAAACAACAGTAGGGAAAATAAAGATCTGCATTAGTGAGGAGATGGACATTCTTCATTGGGGGTATACCCCCTCAGGAATGTTCACAATAAAAGAAGCCTACCATCTCCAGGAAAATTTTCACAATCATTCGAAAGAGCATATCTGGCACATAATCTGGAAAACCAAACTATGGCCAAAGGTTTCCACCTTTCTTTGGCTCTTGGTTTAGAACTGTATCTTAACCTGGGACAACCTCAAGAAGCGTGGCTTTATTGGACCCTCAATTTTCTACCTATGCCAACAACAATAAGAAACAACGGAGAACATATTTAATCAATGCACCGACAGTAATATGATCTGGGATCAAGCTACTCTAATCACGAGGCAAACTAAAAGAGACAGGACAAGTATCATTAGAACTATCAAGGACTAGGGCTCTGAGGTGTTCAAAATCCCACTCCTGAATAGGATTTGGCAACTTCTGCCAGGATTTATAGTGTGGAAACTCTTGAAAGAAAGAAACTGATGTATCTTCCATTCCCAAGCCTCCACCCCCTCAATTCTATGTTCAAGGATATTTGAGATCATACAGGAAACTATTTGCACTCATCCCTGGACTCAGGATGACCTTCCCACTGAACCTCCCGAATCCCTTATATTTTTCTCCTGGCATTTGATAACTCCCAAAGCACCTCTTACTCTCACATCTCCCCCAACTCCCACCTCCCGAAGCCCTTCCACCTAGAGTTTTCCACCCCCTGGTTTTTGGAATATGAACTTTGATGATGCCTCAAAAGGAAATCCCAACCCAATAGGATTTGGAGCAGTCATTAGAGATAGCACAGGGAAAATCTACCACCTTATGGTGAGATATCTGGGGCATGATACAAACAACTCAATGGAACTTTGGGGTCTCATTAGGGGCATTCAATTGGCCTCATATCTTAGATTAAATCACCTCATAATTGAAGGAGATTAAAAAATAATCATCTCATTGGTAGCCAAAATCATAAACGGGACAGACGCAGAGAAAATTGCTTCAAGCTGGTGCCTTCTGGGACCTTTATCTGACTTACAAGATTTTTTGCGTCCTTCCCTCACCTTCATCACTTCTCACATAATATGTGAATCCAACAAAGTTGTTTATAAATTAGTTAATGAAGGCATTACTACACAAGAAAAGATCTTCATTCTCAATGTCCAAGATCATCCCGACTCGCAACTACTTACCCTTTGCAAATAGTTATCTCTTCACACCTACCTCCCCCAAGATGGGGTGACACCTACTGATTACTTGATACATGGAACTCTGGCGATTGTAAGTTTTAAACCTGTGAAGTAAAGTAATGCATATAGATTCTTAAGCAAAACATAATTTAATCAATGGCTCATTCACATGGTACACAAAGATTTATACCAGAAACCCTCAACCGGAAAAACCTTTCTTATATTCATTATATCGAATTTCACCATTCACTATACAATATATATACAATGTTTTTAGGTATTCCATAGATACGCAAACCCTAATCCCTTAATCTGGGATTAATTTACAAAACCACTAAAAGTAGCAAAAACCGGCCAAAAAAAATAATTTCAGGGTGCTGCCCCGGGCTACTGCCCATTGCCGAACATTGCACGTAACTAGGGGGGGCATACCTGCCCCCCCCCCCTGGGACCCCCCTAGAAAATCACCCGATGCACACGACACAAACAGAGAACTAGTACGAGGGATCGTCAGACACAATTATCATATCTGACATGCCCACACACACACATGCAAAGAATATAACACATACCTAACATTCTCCCACTTATTGTTTTCTTTTCATCCAGGGGTCCAAGGGATTATATAGTCAACAACCCAGGGAAACAATGCCCATTGTTACTCTACACCAGGAGAACTTTTTTGTGCTCACAGACTTTGTCAATGAATCTGCAACATTCTTCAAAGTGTCAACCTTTTCCAGCAACACCTTCTTTTCCTCAACCATGTCTCTCACAAAGTCATACTGAACATCAATATGCTTTGTCTTCGAATGATATGTTGGGTTCTTTGTCAGGAAGATTGCACTCTAACTGTTGCAATCTAATCTCATTGCTTGTTGTACCAACCCAATACCTGAACACAATCTTTGTAACCATATTACTTCCTTGCTTGCATGAGTGGTTGCCATGTATTCAACTTCTGTAGTTGAGAGTGCCACTACAACCTGTCTTTTGCTCATCCAACTGAGTTCTCCTCCAAATAGGTTAAACACATACCCACTTGTAGATCTTCTAAGATCCAGATCTCAAGCCTAGTCTGCATCAACAAAGCCATGTATGTCCAAAACTCTATCCAATCCTGGTCTTCCTTGGTAGCATAATCCATAATTGGTAGTGCCACGAAGATACCTGAAGACCCTTTTTATTGTTGTCCAATGCTCCTTCCTTGGTTTTGACATATACCTGCTCAAAACTCCCACTGCATGTGCAATATCTGGTCTAGCACAAACCATTGCATCCATCAAACTGCCAACTTCACTGGCATGCGGAACATGGGACATGTCCTCTTCTTCTTCCTGTGTCTTGGGACACCGATCTGCATATAACTTTACACTTATAAGAATAGGAACCTTGACCGGTTTACTTCCATGCATATTAAACCTCTGCAATATTGTCTCAACATAATTTCTCTGATTCAACCAAATTTTTTTATTTACACGATCTCTTTTAATCTCCATTCCCAGAATGAAGTTAGCAGAACTGAGATCCTTCATGTCAAATTTGAAGGATAGCTGTGATTTCACCTCCTTGGTAACATCCATGTTATTTCCTACCAACATGTCATCAACATACAACACTACATAAATGAAGTGATTACCAACCTGCTTGGAATATACACAGTGATCAACCCTTCTTCTTACAAATCCCAATCCAAGGATGTATGTGTCAATCTTTTGGTACCACATCCTAGGTGATTTCTTCAGACCATATAGTGACTTATTTAGCTTACAGACCAACTCTTTCTTTCCCTTCACTACAAAGCCTTTTGGCTGCTTCATGTAGATTTCTTCTTCCATTTCCCCATGTAGGAATTGTCTTCACATCCATCTGTTCCACTTCAAGATCAAAAGCAACAACAATAGATAAAAGAAATCTAATAGATGTTAACTTATCAATAGGAGAAAAAATCTCACCAAAGTCAATTCCCTCTACCTGGGAATAACCTTTTGCTACTAACCGAGATTTGTATTTCTCCACTTTACCTTGTGCATTAAAATTCTTGTTAAACAACCATTTGCTACCAACATATTTTCTTCCAGCTGACAACTCAACTATATCCCATGCCTCATTCTTATCCAAGGCATCCATTTCTTCAACCATGGACTTCTTCTAGAGTTTACTATCCTCTAAATTCACTGCTTCCCTGACAGTTCTGGGATCATCATCAGTAATAGATAAAGCAAAAATGGGATTAAAATAAGGTGGACTATACCTTTCTGGTTGCCTTCTATCTCTCACTGATCTCCTCAATACTGGGGTATGAGGTTCTTCTTCTTCTTCTTCTTCTTCTTCTTCTGCTTCCTCTTCTTCAGATGATTCAGATTTTGTATCATCCAACCCAAGCTCTATTTTCTCAGGTTCATCTTGAGTTGGTAGGAATTCCTGTTTGGACACAACTTTTACCTCTTTGAAAACAACATCTTGACTGTAAACATTTTTCTTGGTTTCTGGGTTCCAAATATTATAACCTATCACACCATCTTTATAACCAATATAGACACACTTTTCATCCTTTTTATCCATCTTACTTATATTTTCCTTTGGAACATGTACATAAGCATCAAAACCAAACACTTTAAGATGTTGAAGAAAGGGTTTCTTTCCTGACCATACCTCGTGTGGAGTTTTATCATACAATGTTGATGAAGGTGATCGATTAACTAGGTAACATGTTGTACCCACCTCCTCTGCCCAGAATTCTCATCCTAACTCGGCACCGCTGAGCATGCTCCTTGCTTTTTCCATCAGTGTCCTGTTCATCCTTTCTGCAACTCCATTCTACTGAGGAGTGTATGGAGTAGTCTTTTTCCTTGCTATACCACACTTCTTACATAATTCTTCGAAGTCATTTCCACAGAATTCTCCACCATTATCTGTTCTCAATACCTTTATTTTCTTCTCTGTCTGATTTTCTACCAGAGCCTTAAACTCTTTAAATTTATCAAATACCTCAAATTTCTTTCTAAGAAAATAAATCCATGTGTTCCTTTAAAAATCATCTATGAATGAAACATAATACACATATTTACCTAGGGATGGAACAGGAACAGGTCCAAACACATCACTATGTATCAACTCTAAGACCCCCTTTGCTCTTGTAGCACCAGATGAGAATCTTACTCGATTCTGTTTCCCATATATGCAATGTTTACAGAAATCAAAATCCAGAGTGCAATTAGACATACTTTCAACCATACCTTTACCGTGTAGTGTTCGAAGGCCCTTTTCTCCAATATGTCCTAGTCTTTGATGCCACAACATGGTATTCTTTCCAAGGACAATATTGGTCTTGTCTTCTTTATTTCTCTGTTCAGGGACAACATAACTGTTACACCCATTAGTATAAGGGTTTCCTAGCAACTTGTACAGAGTTCCACACCGAACTCCCCTCATCAACACCATTGCTCCTCGTACCATCTTGCAAGTGTTCTTTCCAAATACAATATCCACTCCTACATCATCCATCTTTCTTATAGATATTAGACTCCTGGCTAGTTTTGGAATGTGCAGAACCCCAGGGAGAGTTCTAATCCTTCCATATTTTAACAACAACTTAACCCTTCCACATCCCAAGATTTTTTTTGTCGAGTCATCTCCTAGGAATACATCACCACCATCGTATTTTTCATATTCAGAGAACCACTCCCTGTGAGGAGTCATATGGTATGACACACCTGAGTCGATCAACCATACATCACGGTCTACATGTGTACTTGTAGATGCCAGGTAAACATCACCTCCTTCTTCAGTGGAGGTTTTTGCCTCTGTGGAAGAGGTACTATCAAATCCCTTTGGTTTTTCAACCTTCTTAGACTTGCAATCTTTCTTATAATGCCCTGTTTTACCACACTTCGAACATTTCCTCAAATATTTTCCTAGAGACTTAGATCTACCTGTAGATTTAGATCTCCACCCCGAAGGCTTACCAGGTTTCCTGTCTTGGGTACACCCTCTTACAAATAAAGCATTTGTGTTGTGACCATCCATGCTTTTTTGCCTCATCCCTTCAGATAACAAGGATGCAACTACATCCTCATACTTCAATGTAGATTGAGTAGTACTACCTATTGCTACAACCAGATTATCCCAAGATTCTGGAAAAGAACATAACAAAGTAATACACTTATCTTCTTCTGCAACCATAATATTAACAGAGACAAGTTGAGTTACCAGAGTATTAAAGGCATTTAGATGTTCTGTCATAGAATCTCCATCTTCCATCCTAAGATGATACAACTTCTTTCGAAGAAACAACTTGTTTACCAGGGACTTTGATTGATACAAATTCCCCAACTTATCCCATAGTTCCTTGGCTGTAGATTCTCCCGAGACATTCAACAAAACTGAATTTGCCAGGCATAGCCGAATAGTACTCCTTGCTCTTCTGGCCAACTTCTTCCAATATTCCTTCGACATACCAGTAGGTGGTGTACTGGTAGTTTGTGTACTGGTAGGTTGTGTACCGGTATCCTGTGTGCTAGTAGATGGTGTACTAGTAGTCTGTGTACCAGGATCCACAACGATCCATTGTTCTTTGTCTACAAGAATGATCCAGATTATTTTCGGCATGAAATGCGAGCGGAGATATAATAAAGAAATGCACAGAGATATCACAGATATTCAATAAGATAACATAAATATATCAGAGATGCAACCATAAACACAGATATACAGTAATACACGATTTCTATTAATGAAAGAAATGCACAAAGACTGTAAAAATACAAAGTGAAAGACTCACTAGAATGGTGACAACTTATCTCTGAGAAGAGATGTGACGGCTACTCACATCCGCAAGAAGATGATTACAATGAGGCTCTGAAGGTATTTTTACAATAAATAGGAATGCCAAAAACCCTAGACATCCAAAAACCTAACCCTAGGAGATGAAGCGCCAAAAGTCATGTGGGCCCCGTTTGGGTAAGTTATTACATCAATTTCCCTGGGTCGTAACTTTTGCATACGATCTCTGTTTTAGGCATATGATAGCTCGTTGGAAAGGTATCGTCAAGGAGATTAATTTTGGGGGCTCAATCATGCCTTCGACTATCAATGAGAACCTTGATCTCTAAAAAACTTCATTTAGGCCCTTAAAATGGTCATGAAAGTTAAAACCTGCTAAAAATAGTAAATTGCCAAAATTGCCAGAAAACTGTTTTGAGCCAGTCAGAAAAGGTGGGTGGCCACCGATATCCACCTGGATCAAAGAAGGTCCTCCATAATAAACTTCCATAGCTCAAAGTTTTTACCGTTGAACTTCTCTATCTCGATTCTAGAAGAACTCACCATTCCTCTTTCTGCACTCAAATCACCACTGCAAAAGCTCCCACTAAACCTAGGTTTATCACAAACCCAAGGTAAACTTGATCTATCAAGATCGAGCCAAACCCTCAACAACAAAGGCATCCCTCTAAAGCCAAAAATGAGCTCTGATACCACATGTGAGTTTTAAACCTATGAAGTAAAGCAATGCATATAGATTCTTAAGCGAAACAAAATTTAATCAATGGCTCATTCACATAGTACACAGAGATTTATACCATAAACCCTCAACCGGGAAAACCTTTCTTATATTCATTATATCAAATTTCACCATTCACTATACAATATATATACAATGTTTTTAGGTATTCCGTAGACACCAAAACCCTAATCCCTTGATCCAGGATTAATTTACAAAACCGCTAAAAATAGAAAAAACCGCCCCCAAAAAAAATTTCCGGGGCACTGCCCCGGGCTATCGCTTGTTGCTAAACACTGTGCGTAACTAGGGGGCCATACCTGCCCCCCCCATGGGACCCCCCTAGGAAAGCGCTCGATGCACATGACACAAACAAAGCACTAGTATGAGGGATCGTCAGACGCAATTGTCATATTTGACGTGCCCACACACACACACATGAAAGGAATATAACACATACCCAACAACGACAAGTGTAGTTAAATCCCCCTGCCACCAACCTCCCCCTCCGTCATTATAATATTCTTAAAATTTAATCCAGAAAGGAGTTAGTGCGTTGGGATAGTCAGGGGAGTTTAATGGCACACCAGGCTTGGCCCTCTAGAGCTGGTACTGTTAAGAACCAAACATCAATATAGCACGGAAAAACCTCAGGAAAAGTACTCAACACCTTGAAACTGAGATAATTTCAAATAATAAGCCTCTTCGAGGGGGAAACCTCCTTTTACCCCACTTAAAATGTTCAAGTACAAGATGATTCAAAATGAAAATGTCTCCTTGGTAT
>ML776856.1:681760-692951 GCA_009831015.1 Picea engelmannii | reverse complement strand
TATATATATATATATATATATATATATATATATATATATATTTCAAAAATTTTGAATATTTTCTTATACTTTACCAAAAATAATTTTATATTCACTTAATTTTTTTTCCCTTGTAATTAATGAAAAATAATTTAATATTACCTTCCACTTTCTAAAAGAAATCTTTTAGTTATACTCCTTCCTTAACTCACAGAATTTGGGAACTTAAAAAAAAAAAACTTTTGACTTTTTTTATTATATATCCTTTAATATTTTTCACCATATATTCTTTACTTCTTAAAATTAATATAATGTAGAAGTTGATTAAATTTGTTTTTCCTTTCTGTTTTGTTTTAACAAAGGTCACAACTTTTTGTTAAACAGTGTAAATTTACCCTTTTACTTCTATGGCAATTGTATGGATTGGTATAATGAACAATAGAGTTACTGCACTTAAAATCTTACGAAAAATGTTGTACAAAATAACTTGTGGTTGCACAGTTATTTTTCTTTATAATAGGAAAAAACATATTATTTTCTTTTTCCTTATATATATATATATTAAACTGTTTTTTTTCTTTATGGAAATGAAAAATTCTTTTTCAAAAAATTCTTGTATGTGAATTTCCACGATAAAGATATTTAATTATTGTTAGTAAGAGAGATTGAATTTACCGGAAAATTTGTGGTAGTTTAAACCATTCTTTTACACTTTCTTTCTTTTCAATATTCTTGTCAATGCAAGGTGGAAGGAATCTCTTTACTTTTTTTTTTTGGGTAATAGTTTATTTTTCTTCAATATTGTGTTCTGCACCGGAAATTTTAGACTTCAAATGACCAAGGCCCAATTATGGTCAAGGACCAAAAAATTTAGAGAAACTTTGTTTGTGGCCAAAATCTAGATCGAGAAGAAGCTCTGATACCACTATGGTGAACCAAGTTGGTTCACCAGGTAAATACCCAATGTAGGTAGGACAACAGGTTATAATTCATAAAGGAGAATATATTAAATAATAATGTATATGAATATGAGATGAATAGATATAATAAGAATAAGGGCCTTATATACCCACGCAGGGGTGCCCTTCCATGAAGAGATGTGACCTTTCATTGGGAAAGTGTCTCTTCATTAATTATTCATTAACTATTATAATGTATTTATATTTATTATTATATATTATGTTCATAACACTAAAGGGGCCTAAGGATTTCCATTAAGTTTAGAGAGATCATCAAGAAAATCCTCCCCACCCAAACCACAATCAAACCCAATATTCATGTGGGACCATGACAAAAAATAGTTGACCTATTTGTTAGGGAATGTAAATTGAGAGGGGCCAGGTTGTTTAAACCCCTACCATTTTCAGATAGTGAATGGTCTAATGTAGTCATCCCATTCACCTTCTTAGGCTTATAAGAAGGATTTGTCTCTTTGTTGATAGAAACAACATTCCTTATCATGGTTGGATCCTTCTAAATATTTTCTCTCTCAATGAAGACCTTATAGCCACTCAACATAAAAAATTTCACACCGGATTGCTTTCCAACCTCCATACAATCTTGAGCTCAAACATTACCCCTACTTCTTACCTCACCAAGATTTCCCTCCTTATGCATATTTTTTAACCATATCTTTTTATTGGAAGGGAGTTCACATTCATTTGCCAAATGGCCATATTTGTGACGATGAACACATATGAAAGGAAATCCTTCATAGTCAAAGATTTGATCAATAGTAAATGAGCCATGATTTAAGACCATGTTATTTTCCAACCCTTCTCGTAAATCCAAACTCACCAGAATGTGAGCAATTTCCATTTCACTAGTATCGGGAAAAGACATGTTTGCATATTAAAATTTTCCCATTGTATTCTAGATCACCTTAAATACATCGTACAACCAAAAATCAATGGGAATACTAGGTGAGTTAACCTAGACTGGATTTATCTTGACCTTATCTATAACATCCCCACTATAATCCCCATTTTAATTTATGCTTATGTAGATATAATGTGTGATTATTTCCAAAGCGATGTAACATGCGAAATGTATTTCAATGTTTTAATAATAAAATGTGATGTCTGCTACTAAGGGGACATGGACAAGAGATGGGGGATGAATTAATCCGCAAGAGAGGGGATTGTCTAAGATAATGACCAAGAGGGGTCCAAGGAGGAAATACCCATGTATATTAATTTAACCCATTTTCCTAAATTTACTAATTGTATATGAACCTTTCAATTTCTGATTAAGTGTTCCCAAATCTAATCATTGAATACATGTAAGAGGGTGGGTGTGAGTGGTCACATCCAAAAATTATTGGGCACATGGGGATTGAGTACAATCAACTTGGGGAAGAGCGTGAGTCAATAAAGGAAAGCTAAAGGGAGGAAATTCATTAGATTGGAACAACAATTTTACACATTGAGTTTTTGTGCATGAGGAGAAAGTAAAGAGAAAAATAGAGAGTTGGGAGCTAGTGCAACCATGGAGGGCGATTTCCAAAGCAAGTTGGAGTGTAATTGGAGAAAATTGGAGTTGGAAATTAAAGAGCCAAGTTGTCATGCCTGAAGAGTGAACTCCTGTGTGAGTTTCACTAAAACAACAAGTGTTTGTTGTTGGTTTCCTGATAGTTTTCCTAGCAACAATTTCCCTTGAGTTTTGAGTTGAGAGATTCCTAGTTTTCCATGACAGAGAGACCCTAATAAAGGAATGGGATGCCCAAGGGATTGAGATCGGTGAATGGGTACATTCCTTGGGTTGGACAGGTCAAGAGGAAGAGCACTAGTGGAAAATCGAGATAGTTGTAGGAGAATATCAGTTGGATTGTGAGTTTTATGAGCTGTGAGTGGATTGTGAGAGACCACCCTGTTTTGTGGATTTCTAGCCTCAGCTTGGGGGTGACTGGATGTTGAGATTTGGAATAGTCATTCTATGGTTGGGTGGAATGTCTGTCCCAAGAATTTGGTTGCACAATTCTTGTTTAAAGATAAGTGTTTTGTCTTGTTGCCGAGTTATTTACATGTGTTATACTTGTGCATGAACTCTGTGTAAATGATAATGCTTTATATGTTGTTGTAATGATTTTTTTAGCAGCATTTCATGTTGATTATTAGCATGTTGTAGATGCATCTATTTTATGGTTATAGACAATAGATAAATCTATATTAATTTCATAAATGTAAGATACAAGAAATCGACTAACAGTAAAAGAACTAATTTAGTTAGCATAAATTTCATTTTTATGTATATTCTGCACCGTAATGTCCCTCGGTTGGGTTGGGGGATGCTTCATTATGGTATCAGAGCTCTGCTTAAAAAACCAAGCTTATATGGGCCAAGATGGTTGTAAATTCATGAAATTTGTCGTTGCAAATTTTGTTTGTGACGGGTTTGTGGAAGAACAAATATTTTAGAGAGAAATCCTCAATTTTGTTAGTGAAATCTGAGTTTAAATGACTTCAGACGGTTTGAAAGGGTTAATGGAGTAGAGTGGTGAAGTTGCAGATCGAAATTCAACTTGGAATGGTCAAAAGTTGAATTTTAATGGTCGCTAGTAGAGTTACAGGTAGTTTGAAGAATCGACAGATGAGATCATGTTTGATCTTGCGATTGACGACCGATATTCACTATGATAAATTTAAAAATTCATAAGGATTCAACCATTTGAAAGGTTGATGAGATCAATGGCAAGAATTAAACTAGGGGTTATGAAAGGATAAGGTCGAAGGTCCAGATCAATTAGAGAATAGTCACAATTTGTCTAAGTGTTAAAGTTCACCAAGATAAATCGTTGATGACCAATGGATGGATCGACCAAAATGATGAAGAGTTTGGGTTGGCCATAAGACATCTTTGACCGTCGATGGATGATGGTCAGGGGTCGACCAAATATGATGAAGTATTTTCAATCACCAATGAACATCGTTGATGGACGATGGGTGAATGGTTAGGGGTCAAGTGATTTTGGATAAATGTTTGAATCAAGCAAGAGAAGTCATCGATGGTCGATATGCTGACGATTCGATGTCGGTCGAAGTCAACAAGGTGACTGGGTCGCCCAAAAGAATTGACTGATGGCCGATGGGGAAAAGAGGAAGATGATGTGTCATGCCATGTCAACATCCACGTGTCATGCCACATCACCCAAGTTGACACTTGAGGATGATGTGTCTTTCCACGTCAACATCCACATGTCATGTCATGTCAGCAGTTGCCACATTATCCAATAGAAGTGGTTGATTGTCGATGGTCAAATCAGTCGATTTGGGAAGCGTATTTGAAAACCATCAGGGATCATAGATCGCCAATGGTTTGATGGTCAGGTGTGGCCGAAATTGTTGAGGGTTCCATTCTCCAACAAAGGTCGTCGATGACCAACGACCAACAACTAGGTCAGTCAGGTTGGAGTTGTGTGCAAGTCGGTCATCGGGGAGATGGGATGATGGTCGATGATAAGATCAACAATTTGGGGAAGTATTGTGTGTGCCAAAGGAGAATGTTGATCATCGATGGCCAATAGAGTGTATATCAATGGTCCATATTTCTTCCAACCTGAGATTGATGACACAGATTGCACATAGACAAAATTGTTCCATAGTTTCGAAAGCAAAAAACCAAGTTTGGAGTCATTTTCTTATTTTGGCCATAACTAGAGAAAATTACAACGGATTTGGATAACAATTATGGTTTTTTTTTCTACGGAGAGGAGTTATACAAAAGCGCTAGAGAGGGCCCTTGTCCAATTCTGCTTGGATTTGGCAGAAATTACAAAATAGTGGTTTTAAAAGATATGGGTCCATATCATTGACAAAAGTCCAGATTAAGTTGAAACTCTTGAGGAGAGTAAAAAAACTAGACACAGAAATAACCCATGAAGGAACTGAATAAATCCTATGGGGATTGGAATGGGAACACTGAAATAGGCCAAAATCCACTATTCCGGGCCACTTTTTGGGGAATTTTTAGATTTTTAGAGAAGGAAAAGTGACTCTAGATCACAAAATTGGAAAATTTTATTTAGTCAACTTTTTATATAATCATCAAGAAAAACAACTTTGGTTTAGCGAAATTTTTCCAGAAATGTATAGATTGAGAAATAGCCATATTGAGTGAAAAAAAGAGAAAGTTGTTGATTCCATATTGTTGTATTTTTTGACTGGAATGTCAGATTGAAATTATGAGAGTTGTTATGAATTACTTGTTGTTATTATTATATATGTATCATACAAAAGTTTCTCCATTTCATGACATATTTTCGTTTGCAGTTGACAAAAGTTGGAATTTCAATAAAATTGCACCAGTAGAGAAAGTGCACAGGAAGTGGTGAAAATGGCTTTTTCAAGAAGCCATAAGTTTCAACTTAGATATCATATTGGGGCATGAGTATAGCCATTAGAGAGATATTTCATAGAGGAATTCATCTAGGGAATCATAGTGTGAATTGATGCAATGTGTCCTTCATAAATTGATGAGGAAACAATATGTGTGCTAATTAATGAAATGTTTATAATATGCATGTTCTAACAATAATTATTACATGCACATTTCTTGCAAAATTAGAGGTACATAAAGAAAATTTATTTCTTAAATGAGGATTGGAGTTATGAAATATGCTCAAGGATCTTATAGCCATGAGGAAGAGATCATAGGTTTGCATGTCAGCATGGGGAATGTTGAGACATAGTCAAATGGGAGAAGAGATAGACAAGAGCTCGTTAGTATGAGAAGCCTACATAGGGAAGTGAAAAGATACAAAGATGATAATGAAAGGATCATGAAGGCTTAGGAAGAGATACTTCAGAGATTAAACATTTTGCATAAGAAATCTAACAAATGTTTCGGCACCAAGCAAGCAACTAGTGCTAGACAGGTATCAACATCTAGATCCCTTAGAAAAAGGGATGATCATGGAAATGATAGGAAATCAAGAATCATGAGTAGGTGCCATCATTCTACAAGAAAATCCACCAAAATAACTAGTGCAAGTTCAGGACCAGGAAGCATCCCAAGTGTGTCTCATGTTTAGAGGCAAAGAAGAAGGCCTGAGGTAGACACCTTGCAAGGTGAACTCAGGAAGATCAAGCCACCTACTTTCAATGGTGAACACCGTAAAGGTGAAGAGCCTGAGGCCTGCCTATTGGAAATGAAGAAATATTTCCAGTTGCATGATTACCCCTCTTGGGTAGAAGCTAGCATTGCCACCTACCACTTGTAAGGAAAGGAAACCATGTGGTGGGATCAACTTAAGAAAGCCAAGAACTTTGATGAGAAGAGGATCTCATGGAGGAAGTTCAAAGGATATTTCCAAGAGAAATATTTGTTTGAGCATTACTATGAGAGAAAGATGAAAGATTTCTTTGAACTCAAGTTCGTAACCATGACAATGGAGGAATATGAGAAACAATTCTTTGAATTGTTGAAGTATGTTGACTTAATCAAGGATGAGAAGGTCAAAATAAAAATATTTCTAAGTGGTTTATTGATCCATATGGATTTCGGTGGCCTCCCACCTATTCCAACTGGCTCATTTTGGCACATTTCTAGTTTGGTAGTTTTTTCTAGTTTTCGGGTCCCTGACTTCTGGGGCCATTTTGAGGCCCTAAACATAGTTTTTAGGGCTCGCCACAATTCAAATATAATTCAGGTTAGATTCTGAAGGAAACATGTGTAGTCCTCGGATAGACCTTTCCAATGGGATATTGTGCGCCTAAAACATAGATCATATGCAAAAGTTATGACCCCGGGAAGTTTATGTACTAACTTACCCAAACGGGGCCCACATGACTTTTTGTGCTTCATCTCCTAGGGTTAGGTTTTTGGATGTCTAGGGTTTTTGACATTCCCGTTTATTGTAAAAAGGCCTTCAGAGCCTCATTATAAGGATCTTCTTGTGAATGAGCACAGTTGTCACATCTCTTCTTAGAGATAAGCCACCACCATTCTAGAAAGCTTATTTTCCACTGCATTTTACAGTTTCAGCTTGTTTCCTTATTGAATAGAAACCAGTTTTACTATATATTTGTTATTCTATGTTAAGAATCTTTTGATAATAATCTATATTCATTTCGTCCTGCTCACAAAATTTAGATTAGTGGTATCATATCGATATGCTCCTTGTTGTTCTTAATGCATGTCCCCAACGAGGTCAGGGTACAAAGAATTGGGTCTCGAGCTTGTTTCTCTTGAGGACAAAAGATCTTGCATGCCCAAGAGACCTCTCATGGAAGGAGAAAATAAGGATGATGGGATAGGAGATCCCTTCAAAATGTTTCTTGAGGAATCCCTCACACAATAAAGGAGCGAGATGATGGATAGTTTTGGGCTAATCATTCGATGACTACCAACATGCAACACATCTTCCTCAAATGGAGGCACCGCCCCCTTCAAGGTACAAATAAACTTCGATATTCCTATATTTAAAGGTCATATAGACGTTGATGTTGTAGAAAAATGGTTGAATATTCTATAAGGGTATTTCTCTGTCCATAACTTCTTGAATAGAGAAAAATATTACTTTTGCGCTCATTAAATCCATTCCCCATGTCAAATATTACTGGGAAACTTTCTGTGAGTAGAAGGAAACAAAGGAACCCTCATTATTAACAGTCACAGTCACCTAGAAGTCATCTAGGGATGATATTAAGGAACAATACTACCCTGTTGGAAGTTATAACGACCTATACACAAAATGGACCACACTGCGGTAGGAAAGAGACCAAGTAGTGACCGAGTTCACAAATATCTTCCATACCTTGCGCACCAAGCTGGGTATTAAAGATTCTAAGCGACATATGGTGCTCAAGTATCGCGATGGTTTGTATAGATACATCCAGGCCAAAATGGAGTTTCTAGACATCTCATCCTTGGGCACGACGTACCGATACGTCGTCAAAATTGAGCAGAAGCTCAAACAAAAGATGCAACAATTGGGGCCTGGGAACCCCTCATAGAAAAATCTAGGAAAGGGAAGCCACAACCCATAGGACAAAGGACATAGAAAAGATGGACCACTTCAAGATGACCAATCCAGGCCGCAAGCAAAGAAGGACACCAGAAAGACAAATAAAGATACTGAGAAGTGGTGCGGCTTCCATAAGAGCCCCTGGAATAACACTGTTGATTTCTGCTCAAAGAAGTCATTGGTGGCTAAGGTGAAAACCCCTGAATCAGATGTGGGTTCAGATGCGGGTTCTGACTCTGAGTCAGAACCAGAAGGGGGGAGACAGATGATTGACACAGAACCCAATGTTACTGTTGCTACCACCAAGCTCTAGCCTAGTGAACCAGCTGAGCCAGAGGAAGGCGAGCGCCTTTTTCATTCATAGATGTGGGTGAAGGGTACCCTGTTACAGTTCATCGTTGATAGTGGTAGCCATAAGAACCTCATCTCAGTAGAGGTTGTCAAGTGACTCGCCCTACCGACAACACCACATCCGCAATCGTACACCATCGAATGGCTCCACCAAGGAAGTGACATCTGCGTCAACCAACAATGTTGCCTATCATACGACATCAAGCCCTTCAAAGATGAGGTATTGTGTGATTTTTCCCCTCTCAAAGTTTGTAATGTTCTTTTAGTCCAACCATATTTATGGAAATTCCATGTTGTATATGAGTCTAGGCCTCATAGTGTTATTATTACTTTGAACAAGAAATTGTATAGGATACCCGAGGCAGTCTCACCTAGTGTTATTTCCTTGATTTCTGCTAAGCAATGCAGGAAGGTCATCACTCAGATGGGGAAATTTGTCTTCTTCATGATTCACTCTCAGAATGATCGAAATATTGAAGCCACATCCAGGATCTCCCTGGCTAACCTCTCCACATAACATAAGCAAGTGGATAAGGTCGTGGAAGAATACTCAGATATCTTCTCCTCACCTATTAGGGTACCTCTACACTATCAAGTCAAGCACCCCATTGATCTGACCCCCGACGCATCACTTCCCAATGGGCTAGTCTATTGCCGCTCTCTGTTAGAGAATGAGGAGATTAAGTGACAAATCCAAGAACTGCTCCACAAGGGGCACATCCATCCCATATCATCACCTTGCGGGAGCCCAATCAAGCTGGTACAGAATAAAGATGGAACTTGGCAACTTTGCATTGATTACCAGGCCCTAAATAAAATCACAGTCAGAAACTAGTACCCAATTCCACGAATAGATGACCTCCTTGATTAGCTCACGGGGGCCAAATACTTTAGTAATATTGATATGAAGTTTGGCTATCACCAGGTCTCGATAGAACATACAGATGTATGGAAGACTTCCTTCAAGTCAAAGGAAGGTCTTTTTGAATGGTTGGTCATGCCCTTTGGTTTGAAAAATGCTCCATCCACTTTCATGAGGATGATGGATGATATCATGCGACCATTCACCGATAATTTTGTAGTGGTGTATCTGGATGACATTCTCATTTACAACAATACTTGAGCAGAACACTTGCAACATATTTAGCAGGTTATGCACACCTTGCAACAACACAAACTATACGCCAAATTGGAAAAATGATCCTTCGACATGAACATGGTCCATTAACTGGGCTACATCATTGATCAACATGGCGTACATGTGGATCCAACCAAGATCCAAGTCATCTGTGATTGGACAACCCCAACCACACTCATTGAGCTTCAGATATTCTTGGGCCTTGCCAATTTCTACCGCAGGTTCATGTTGGGATTCTCCCATATTGCATGGGCCCTTAGCCAAGTAAGTAGGGGTGGTGGTAAGGAGAAATTTGTGTGGGGTTGGTTCCAACAACAAGCATTTGATGATTTGAAGCAACGCTTGTTCTAAATGCCAATACTTTCACTACTGGACCTGCAACAACCCTTTGAGATCGAGACAAATGCTTCCGACTATGTTGTGGGCGTTGTTCTCACTCATGACGTCCATTGCGTGGCCTATAATAGTGAGACACTATCAGATGTTGTCCATAAGTACCCTACTTATGAAAAATACATGTACTCCATTGTGAAATCCTGCCGCTAGTGGAGACATTACATTCTTGGAAAGGAGACAATCATCCACATTGATCATAAGCCATTGCAGTTCATGTAAACACAAGGAAAATTTCAAAATGACTTCCATCAGAAGTGGTCCACATACTTGAATCAATTCCACCTCAACATCAAGTATAAAATAGGAAGCACCAACCACATCACTGATTTCCTTAGTAGACCACCAGTCGCGACACTCACCACGGTGTTAAATTCTTGCGACCATGAGACCTCTAGATGGCCCCAACTCTATGAGACAGATCCAGACTCCGCCACCACCTACTAAATGTTGGGAAAAAATGCAGTTGTCTCTAATTTCCATTTTCAGTATGGGTTGTTGTGCCGCTTGGGCCATATCTGCGTTCCATCAAGTGAGCAAGTGAAGCTGATCTGGGAATCCATCCTAATGGACTACATGTCGGGCCTCCCATCCACCAAGTGGGGAAATGACTATGTTTTTGTGGTTGTTGATCACTTTTCTAAGATGGCGATTCTGGTCACCTGCAAGAAGATCATCATAGTAGAGGCCATTGACAAGCTCTTCTTTGAATGAGTCTGGGTACATTTTGGAATCCCACAAACCATTGTCTCAGACCAGGACAGTCAATTTCTCAACACATTCTGGTCGAGCCTATGGTTCCAAGGATTTATGTAGCCTTGGAAAACAAGTAGATAGAGTATCAATCCCCCATGATTGAAATGGAAGGTGGAGCACGAAGGGGATTTTCGAGTGGAACTAATACAAATCTTGGAACAAAAATTCAAAGTACTTAGGAACAAATCCATAGGGATGGTAAAGGTTCAGTGGACCTGTTACGGTCCTGAAGATGCTACATGGGAGCATGAAGAAAACATGCAGGAAAAATACCCACAAATTTTTGACAGTTTTGAAGAAAACCTAATGCAAGACTCCATTTTGAGAAGCTAAAATTCTGAAACCACATCTTAGAGCCCTATCCAACTACGTTGGGGACCTTGATAAGAGAATGACTCATTCATTGGGTTGGCCCTGATAAACCTATGGCATATCCCTTAGGTTATCCTTGATAAATGAATGGTGCATTCCTTAGGTCAACGAGTTGAGAGGAACATGTGATTTTGGTTGGAGCTATTGCTAGAGTTGTTAAATTACATAATTTTATTTCTAAGTATTGTGATGTAAATTTGCATATATATATATATATATATATATATATATATATATAT
>ML776856.1:653557-673669 GCA_009831015.1 Picea engelmannii | reverse complement strand
GGGTTACTTGGCTGAAATTTGGTGCACACTTCTTGAAGGAGGCTTATTTTGGACTATTTTGGCATTTTTCTTGGTGGAAGTGTTCAACTAGGCTATTTGCTAGATGATTCTTGGTGAATGTAAGTAAATTTTCTGCAATTCTTATTCATTGAATGGTTATAGTTACATTTATATTGCATTTATACTAATATTATGAAATTTCTTGCTTAAAACCCTAGGAGGCTAAAGAACATGTTATTGTCCTTGCCTTAATAACTTTCACCTACTAGATTATGCTAGAAAACCGTTTTTCTTGAAGCTTTTGCTAAGTGCCTTGCCATTGCAACACCCTAGCACATTTTGCTTCATCTAAGCCATCATTTTTTTTGTCTTTGAGCTAAAGAAGGAGAAAAACTACTAGGGCCTAGGGTTACCTACTTCCTAGTAGCCATTTTCCCCCTAGGGTTTGGTGATTGAAGCCTTGGGATACCAACAAGTCAATTATTAACCCCTCTCATCTCTAGTTCTCTCATTATCATTTGTTCCTTCAAGATTTGATGTTGCTTAAAAGGACTGCATTTATCCTAAATATCACTGATCTAAGCCTTGCTATTGAGTGATTGAAAAAAACTACTACCAAAACCTTTACCTTGAGCTCTCTACTAACTAATCCTAACCTTAGAATAGTCTAATCTACTAACCTATTTGCTGTTGTTACTAAAGTAAGCTACAACCATCTATTGCAGCACTAAAAGTACCTAAAAATAATTGAAACGTTGATTAATACACTGTCTTATTTGCTTCTTACAAATGCTAGTACTTTGGTATTGACGAGTAATTATTCTTGGTTATTTTGAAGCCATTTTAAGACATTTATTGTGAAGCTATTGTCTTATAAAAATTTCTTCTATAAATTTTTGTTTTCTTCACCATATATCAACTATTGCTTTAATTGATGAAGTCCATGGTTTTATGAAGTACTAACAACAAGTTGTACTTGCAAAATATATTTTTTCTTGTTGCTTTGTTCTTGGTAGGTACATCTTAATTCTTCATTACTTCATTTGTTAAAGCCTTGAGACTTTCTGATCAGCGTGACTTGTGAGAGGGGACATTTTCATAGAAACTTTAACCTTTTCCTTCTCAAACCCCTAGTTCATCGGGGACGTCTCCCCTGGTCTATCAACCCTAAATAAAAAGAGGTATCCCCTTGAGGTGACATTGATAGGACAACCTCCTGTTATGCCAATTTTCCTTCCCTAAACCTTATCCTTTGGAATAAGTACAAATTGTGCGATAACATTTTGGCACCATTACTGGGGAACACTGAGTCAATTCTCCTAAAAAATGACACTTCTCGGTAAGTCTTTCCTCAAAAATATTTATCTTAAAAATCTTACCTGGCGACTCCACTGAAGGTGATCCCATCATCCCTTTGATAGTTTAAAGAAAATTATCCTTCTACTCCACTAACCTTTTCCAAGGTGCTATCTTACTTTCAATTTTGTGATATTTCCAAGTTATGGGATCATGGCGCCCTTGGAAAAAGTGTATCCAACTATTGATTTCAAAAGTTTTCAAGGATACCCACATTACTTTGATGCAAAATGGTTGAACAACTCTCCAAGATTTGGAGGCCTCCCATTTATTTACATTGTAGAGTTTATGAAGTATATAAGCAAGATAGAGTGGGAAGGGGAGGACATTCTAGTAAAATTATTCATACTTTCTCTGCCATCCTTTTTGCAAGATTGGTTTAAGGGTTTTTGTGAAGATAAGGGTATATCATCTTTTGTATACCTAATCAATAGGTTTATTGAATTTGTCAAACCACAATGCCAGACATATGAATACTCCCTTCAAAATCTCACAATAGCCTTAGACAAAAAAGGATTCACCACTGATATTGTAGAAGATCTCAGGGATGTATACCATACTCAATGCCAAGAACCCTTTGATGTAGAAGAAGATATTTATGAACAAAATTGTCAACCCCTTGAAGAGGAGAAATATTTCTCCCATGATTTGATAGAATGCAATGAAGATATAACTAGAGAAGTGAATTATGAGGATGAAGCACTGGTAACCGCTCCTCCGTTTGTTGAAGCTATCCAAGATCCTATATCTCCTACACAAGACAAAGAGAATGAGGTGAGTCATTTTCCATTCCATCATTTTGATGACACCTTTCTCTATGATTCAGAAGGTGAAGAAGTAAAGCAACCCTTGGAAGAGCTAGTTTGTTCATTTTTTGGTGAAGATGAAGAGATGCGTCTTGGGGATGGTGTACTTGACCCTCTCCCATTTTATGAAGTCATCCAAGCCATTGATGCTCTTGCACAACAAGAAGTGAACACGGTAAGTTACTTCCCTTTCCAATATTTTTATGATGCTTTGTTCTATGATTTGGAAAGATAAGAGGTACTAGAGGAGCCCTTGGATGCATTAAATTCTTCATGTTATGATAAAGGTAGTGACATTGTTGATAATATTGATGAGTTCATACATGTTGGAAAGTGTAAGTGGGATGTGATTGGTTCTAATGAATATCCCATTTACCACATTGAGGGTCATTTCCAAAATTTGAATTTACAACTATCATACGAAGTTACAAATTTTGACAATTGGCAACAAGGAGATGGTATGATTAAAAACTTGTTTCAAACACCCAAGGATGACCTAGTTCTATATTCTCCTAGTGATTTTTGGTCATACCTTGAGTATTTTGATGATTATTCCTCTGAGAACTTGGATTTATTCCATGAAGAATATTATCCACTACTGTTGTGCTTAGATCTTGATAGAGGTAAGGACATCATTTGCCCGGAGAAGGGTTTTTGTGAAAATTTTTTCTAGCCACCTTCGATTATTTTATCTTGTTGTATCATTAAGGGCGTAGTTGGGAAGTATGTCTTTTGTATTAAGTTTCCTCTGAGGAAAACCCTAGAGTTCAAGGGTAGGTTGAATATCTCAAGAGGAAGTCTCTCATCTGAGTCTTTCAGCCTTCCCTTAATAATTTTTTAGTCATCTTATGGGTCCTTGCCAGTCCCTTCCCAAGCCTCAGATTGTGAAGATGTCCGAGGAAGCCAACTTTTAGAACCTTTGAGTCAGTCTTTTGAAGCTTTGACTTTTCATGATCCCTTCTTGAAATGGATTGAGCACTTTCTTGAGAGAATGACTTGGCACCATTTTTTCTCTCCCACCCGCCTCCATGAGCTAGACCTTAGGATTTCCAATGATACAACAAATTTTCTAACTCATGTTATTTTTGTACTTAACTTATCGTTTCTTTGGTTTATAATGAAGGACGGAGGTAGGTATTGTGAGACTTTGTTGGGGTGGTTTCATTGTCTATTCGACTACACCTAACATTCAACCAACGTGTAAGTAGAGGTAAGTAGGTAGGCATTTTCATTCATTGTATATACCATTTGAATTTCATGTTAGAATAGTTGTATTTCCATTTGTGTATATGCCTGATTAATTTCATTTTCTGTACCATATATGATCCGAGGGTGATATCACCACCCCAAATGATTACTAATAATTTGTTGTTGAGATCAAGTAGATCACAGGTCATGCCAGAGATGCTGAGGTTCTCATGCACTCTACGGTGAGCACATGTCCCCAAGTTGAAGCCAAATGTTATCCCCTAGCCTAGTGATAACTAAGGAGATTATGTCTCGAGGCCCACATGTAGTAGACATGGAGTACCAAGAGCCATATTGACTTGATCCTAGCCCTGGAGGGCCCATATTTTTTCTTTAGCGCTTCCATCTTGTCAGCAACAAAAACATCCATCCCATCGGTCTGGTCCTTTAGCAGCAGTGGGTTTTGATCCATGAGGTAATGAGTTCGGGTATCATGGTATGTGTCACTCTGATTCTCAAAACATTTGAATATGTGCATTTAATTATTTTTACTTCTTACGTGTACTTGGATCTTATGCATTTCCACTTGTCCACACCTGGGGGGAATGACATGATGCCCTAGCAAGTTAGTTCCCATCAGGTTTGATTTTCCATTGGCTTGGTTCATGAAATTTCATCATCCATTCCCACCATACTTATCACTTTTCATATTTTTCCCTCTCATCCATCCCCTACACTAGTTCATGCATTGGGTTTCCCAAGCTAGAAAAGGGTTGTATCTTACCTTGTGGGAATAAGGGGCTAAAGTCCCAGAGGGTAAAATTAGTTGGCAAAAGATAAAATACAAAAGAACAAAAGCTTCAGATGCTTCACCTAGGGATCCCTGAGAAAGAAATAAAAAGATTCTCAACAAGAAACATAGGGACCCATAAAATAATAAAATCAAGACCTAGTTAGAGGATAAGGGGTCTCATCATGAGCTAGCATATTAGGTCCATGGTCATGTAGAGGTATGACACTACCATTCATCTAGTCACCATGCCAAGGTAGTGTCTCTTGGTGGCATAGCCAAGAGAAAGGGGGACTCATCACGAGAAAACCTACTCATCTCTGTGAAATGCTTGTGGGTAACATTGTCACCACTGGTCACCACGCCAGAGTAGTGTCCCCTAACTAGTCTCTTGAAAGAAAAAGCTATAAGATAAAAGATAAAAGGCATTGAATGGGCTTGGAAACACTTGCATCCATGAAAAGGTGCAGATCACCCTCTTCAGAGGCACCCACAGGTAAGCCATACATTCCCCTGTCATCACTGCACCCATTGATCAAATATCTCTCACCACCTCATCTACTTACATGGCCTTGATTTGTATTCACCTGGAAACATCCCACGTCCAATGAGAATTATCCTAATAGGAACTCCTGATGTCCTCTCCAAACTTGGCATGTAGAATATCATAACATCTTTGAGCACTTGTCTATGAAACGGGGTTTTATGCACATGTTTAGATAACTTGATTATTATATGTGATTGACATTGTTATGATCCTTGTGACTTATGAGCCCATAGAGGGCATACTTCTTGTTGTTGCAGGTCTAGATCCGAAATACTTGTACACATGGGGAGATGATTAGTATGGACCTCCATAGCGCTAAAATCCCACCAGATGGATGCTAAGACCCCAGCCAAGGGTAGAGACATGGCAAAGGTTTGCACTAGAGAGAGGGGATGACATTCCACCAGAGACAACCTGACAGGCCTGAACCTACGGGGGTCTTGCCCTCCCACTATGATGTAGGCCTTGGAAGTCCCATTACGTCACCTCTATGACCCTTGATGTCACCCAATGTTTGATGGACACTTTGGAGGAAGTTGTGCGCTAAGTGGCACATGTGGCTTGATCTAGGGGCCTTGGGAGGCCCAACGTTTTGCTCTTGGAGGCCAACGTTTCACCAGAGATGCCTAACGTCACCCTAAAAGGGCATGAAACCACCATTTCTACTTTATTTAGGGTTTTAATTTTTCATTTAATGTAAACACTGGATATTACATGTAAACTAGCCATGTTGGCCTTTTTGACCTAATTCTAGTCATTGTAAATGTATAAATAAGGGATTTTCCCTTGTATTATTTCATCATCTTTCACTCACACAAATGTGAGGTCTGAAATTTACGCCCTAATTAGGGTTAATTGGCTGAAATTTGGTGCGCACTTCTTGAAGGAGGCTTATTTTGGAATATTTTGGCATTTTTTTTGGTGAAAGTGTTCAACTAGGCTATTTGCTAGATGATTCTTGGTGAATTTAAGTAAATTTTCTGCAATTCTTCTGCATTGAATGGTTATAGTTATATTTATCTTTCATTTATACTAAGATTATACAATTTCTAGCTTAAAAACCTAGGAGGCTAAAGCACATGTTATTGTCTTTTCCTTAATAACTTTCACCTACTAGATTATGCTAGAAAACCATTTTTCTTGAAGCTTTTGCTAAGGGCCTTTCCATTGCAACACCCTAGCACATTTTTCTTCATATAAGGTGTCATATTTGTATCTTTGAGCTAAATAAAGAGGAAAACTATTAGGGCCTAGGGTTACCTACTTCCTAGTAGCCATTTCCCCCCTAGGGTTTGGTGATTGAAGCCTTGGGCTACAAACACTTCAATTATTAACCCCTCTTGCCTCTAGTTCTCTCATTATCATTTGTTCCTTCAAGATTTTCTGCTGCCTAAAAGGACTCCATTTACCCTAAAAATCACCGATCTAAGCCTTGCTATTGAGTGATTGACAAAAACTACTATCAAAACCTTTACCTTGAGCTCTCTACTAACTACTCCTAACCTTAGAATAGTCTAATCTACTAACCTATTTGTCGGTGTTACTAAAGTAAGCTACATCCATCTATCATAGCACTAAAAGCACCTAAAAGGAATTGAAAAGTTGATTAATACACTGCCTTATTTTCTTTTGACAAATGCTAGTACTTTGGTATTGACGAGTAATTATTCTTGGTCATTTTGAAGCCTTTTAAGGAATTTATTGTGAAGTTATTGTCTTATAAACATTCATGCTATAAATTTCTGTTTTCTTCACCATATATCAATTATTTCTTTAATTGATAAATTCCATGGTTTTATGAAGTACTAACAACAAGTTGTACTTGCAAAAGACATTTGTTTTTGTTTCTTTGTTGTGGGCAAGTACATATTAATTATTCATTAGTTCATTGGTTAAAACCCTGGGACTTTTTGATCAATGTGACTTGTGAGAGGGGACATTTTATTAGAAACTTTAAGCTTTTCCTTCTCAAACCCCCAAGTCATCGGGGATTTCTCCCTTGGGCTATCAACCCTAAATACAAAGAGGTATCTTGTTGAGGTGACAGTGATAGGATAACCTCCCGTTACACCAATTTGCCTTCACTAAACCTTATCCTTTGGAATAAGTACAAATTGTGCGATAACAGTCACATTTGGACCTTTTAATTTCCCCGACCATATTTTATATTCTCATTTATATTTTTATTTTTCAAATTTTTATTATATTTTTTTTTTGCCAAAGTCCTAAGGTAATGTATTTCATTATTTTTATTATTTATTTTATGATTTTTTATTTTTTGTTCAAAATTGTATTTTATTTATTTTATTATTATATTTTTATTTTTTATTTTTGGGGACCTAAATGAATGGATTTACCTTTACTTGCTCTCACCAAGCTACAAATCTCACCAACCTTCAGGCTCACCTGTGTGGGAGTTTACCATGTGGGAAATACTTTTCACCTTAGAAATACCTTACCACATGATTACCTGCAACTCACATACCTTTGTGGACTCTCACTAACTCTTACCAATCCACGAGCCTATCAAAAACTCTCACTAACTTGCCGGCTCACCTATGTGGTGGTTACCATGCGAGAAATACCTCACACCTTAGAAATACCTTGCCACATGTTTACCCACAATATGAATACCTTTGTATACTCTCACCAACTCTTACCAACCCACAAGCATATCAGACTTGAAATTTTGGACTTTTGAATTATTTTATTGATTGTATTATTTTTCGAGCTCTCTCATGCTGGAATTTCTCATGCGAGGATTCACCTTAGGGTATAACACATGGTTCACCTACAAACTTCAACCCACATGCCTTGCAGGAGTGTCCCATGTGGGATTCACCCTTAAGACATGTTACAGGTTTCACTGTAAGTGTTTTACTACACACATGCATTGTGGGATTTTTCATGCAGGCTTTCACCTTAGGATAGGTTGCCATGTTTTTCTTATACCATGTGCATGCCTTGCAGGATTTACCATGACATGTTACTAGGATTTACCCATGCACAAGGATGTTCCCACACCCACACCCACACCCACAAAACCTCTAATTTCTCGGTCAAAATATCTACACAGGACCAAGGTTATGTTCCTACATTAACTGCACACACAAACCATTAAGGGGTGCGAAAAAATTCAAAAATACTAAAACTCAATTTCCCCAAAGCACGTGGGATAATTATTTAGGAGTACAAGATCAACGGTCTAGATCAACCCCATGAGTAGATCAACAATTATTGAGTGTATAATTCAGGCATCCATAAATCATGATTCATGAAGCCGAATCAGAAAAGAGAGGGCTCATTGCAAAGATATTGAAGAGGAGAAAACATTGGGAGAGGAATTCGATCCATATCAATAACCAATATGCCCAAAACATTCAGGGGGATGAACTATAAATTATTCAGGAGGCCATAACTCATGATCCAAAAAACCAATTTAGGCGCGAGAGGGAAAGTTGGAAAGATGGAACAATGTAGAAGATGTTAGTAAAATCATTTTTACTATATTGACCATTGGAACACTAAAAAAATTCGAAGAACAGAAGCAGATGCAACTTAGCAGAATTGAGGATATTGCCAATGATCGTGACTCATAGAATTCCTACAACATGAATTTGACGACTTTAAGAGTCTTCTTGAGTTCGCTCCATAATGTTCATATATTTGTTAATAAATATGTAGGGTAAATTCAAATAATATGATAAGAAAACAAAAGGATACAAAATGAAAAGTTGTAACAAAAAAAAGAATAGTTACATGAACTGAAGAATCTGTCTTATTTTATAAAAGATAATCAGTTGTATGAAGAAGATGAATTTTTTCCATTGTAGCTTCACATGATACTATTATCTATGATTCAATAAATTACACAAGAAATTTTGGGATCATAAGTGTTTTGCGACTGTATATGGGACTATTCTACATGTGTTGTTGCTTCATGTGTTTCTTGAATGATTTTCTATATGAACTATTTATGTATAGGTTATTTAAGATGCTTATGCATTTATGATTTATAATAGATAAAATAGTAATTTTATAGGTTCAATCTACAACTATTTTTTATTCAACCCATATATTTATTTATTTTAATATATTACTGATTGACATGAACTATTTTTGCATTCTGTAATACCATTTTACATTGAGTCTATTTGTTAGAATTTCTCCTGCATGATAGGTTAGAAATAGTTAGATTATATAGTTTCCATTTGTTTTAATTAGATTATATTTAGAACCAATTAGAATTATTTGGGGGATAGTTCACCGTGTTTCTCTTTTTCTTATTTTAATTCGTTTTGGCAACCAGACCCACATACTGGTCGAAATTCAGTATCCCAAATGAGAGAGAGTCTAATTGAAACTTACCATCATAAATTTTGCCTTACCCATTTGACATGCCATTTGGACATGTCAATAGAAATAGTGCCAGAAGGAGGAATAGATGATAAGTTGATCATGTGGAGTCATTCTTGTTAATTCCTTTTATTTATTGATGGCTTCTACCCAAATCCCTTTATGGAGATGTGTTTCTAGTTATGTACCTTACACCCCTCCTAGAAAGATATTTGATTTCTTGTCGTAAATGAAATTTGATGGTGAGGGAGAGATATTTGCATTTGAACATGTCATTCAATTATGCTTATATTGTTTTTTCTTTTCACTTGTCCGTCCACTACCTTTTTGGTCCTTTAGATCTGATGCATGAGCATCCTTCCACATCAATAGATGTGCTAGCAAGCCAACACATAGGCGCACATTGGAGAAAGGGAGGGGCACCGACCCTTGTTTGCATAGGGGAAGACCCAGGGTTCAACGCACCAACAACGCACCAACAAAACCCTAACTATCGGCCCTTTCGGCAACACTTGCGAAGCAGATGAAGTCTCACCTGAGGTAGAGGCAGGGGTGGTTGCAAGACTTAGGTGTCTGCAACCTTAGTTGAGACACAGATCTGTGATTATAACACTTAGCAATCACCTAACATAGATTATTCATCAATATTCAACCCTTATGATACTTCGCAGATAACATAGAGCATCACAGTATGTACTTAGATCGAAGATAATTCAACACTTAGCCACAACAAGATAGATTAGATTTGGCAGATCAAGCACTAAGCATCTTACATACTAGATCTAACGTTCATTCATATCTCATAAGCACAAAGCATAAATATATCTATCTAAACACATCAAACCACTTAGCAAAGGAAGAGACAAACACATCAGGTCGAGGCACAGGGCACAACACATAGATTTACCATGGTTCACCCCCGCCCTGGGGCTACGTCCACAAAGTATTATTCTTTATTAATGTCTTCAATCGGTTACAACACAAAGTCATCAAAAACCTTTTGCACATAGGATAGAAGATCTACGCAGCTTGCTAGATCCTTTTTCCTTTCGTTGTAGCACAAAGCCTTCTATAATCTCTATAATGACTTGCACTTAGTTCTATAACCCTTCTACAGTCATGCACAAAGCACTACTAGAACTTAGCTTACATCACATAGATAGGATACCATTATCCTACTTACTTCACCTAGACATCTATTTATACATTACAAAAGTGGGCCTAAGCGTGGGTAAACCCACGGGTCGACATCCATTTCCCATTACATTAACCAAAAACCCAAAAAAGACCCAAAAATGGGTCTAGCTTCCATGATTTCCGCTTCACGTTGCGTTCCATCTTTGATAAGCTATTTAAGTCCAAAAAATAGTCAAATATGACCAAGTGTTCCTCAAAACTTGGTCAGGGCCAATAATCCCCCAACACTGACCTATGACTCATCCCGAGTCACTCAGGTCTGGGTAACTTTGCCTCAAAGGTCTCAATCTTGGCTTGAGCTTCTTTGAATTTTCTCTGTGCTACTGCTTCTTGCTCAGCGAATTCCTGAACAATCGCTTCGCTAATAGGTCCTTCTAGTTGCTGCTCTATTGTAACAACTACTTGTTCTAGTAGTGTTCCTTGGCCTTCAATTTCTTCAAACAATAGGTAGGCCGCCTCCTAGCTCGGCTGGAGTTTTTGGGTGACTTCCATCACTCTTTTCTGCATGGTAAGAATGAGTTATTGGGCAGTGCGCTGTTCCTGGGATCTCTTCATCCTCTCGATGGGTGACATGAGCTTGAGATGTGCCTGTACTGTATCTGCGTGCTGCTTTGCTTCCTGTATTTGGGACTCCAGTTTCTTCAACTCTAGGTCTTCAGATAGTTGTTCATATATCTGCGCGCTTCTGCTACTTAGCTTTTTAGATTCTGCATCAAGTGTTTTAATCCTCTCAACTATGCTCTAAGTATTCAATTCTCGTTGGTCACACACTTCTTGCGGAGTATGTGGTATGGTTTGAAGCTCTAATTCCACAACCCTTTGATGAAGTTTCTGAATAAATTCAACTAGCTTCATCACTTGGTGCTCTATGGTCTCTTCGGCCTTCTTCTCTAAGCCAGTCACAAAGAAATTCCTATCTGTTGTGCGAGCAACTGCTCTTTCTCTTTTTGGATCTTCGTTGTATATTCTTCAAATTTTGCTTGGAGATCATTCTTTTCTTGTTGCGTGGATTGGCGTTGTTCAATAATTTCCTCCTGTGCTTTCTTTAGGGCTTGGGTGGCCTGCGCTTTTTCTTCTTGAGCATTTCGAAGGTGTACTTCAACTATATCAACAATCTTGTGGAGGTGAACTGATTCATCTCCCACTTTTGTTGTTCCTTCTAGCAGAGGTGAAGTAGAGATTGCTCGGCTAGACTGGAGTGCTTGATGTATTCCTTGGAGTGTGATTTCAATTTGGATATACATTTGTTCCTGCTTCGCCTCCTTCTTCTCTATGTTTTCCTTTGAAGCATCATTGACCACTGCAACAATGAAATAAAAGTCATCCAATGTGAGGGCAGTTCACATCTTGGTTACAGGGATTCTTGGTTTGTTTTTGGAGGAATATCTCAGAGGTGAGACCTTCCTTTTCTTTGATGAGTCTTCTTCATCTCTAGGTGGTGGTACTTCAAATTTCTCTTGTTCAGTTTCTGTACCTTCTTCATCATCACCTTCTTCATCTGGTGTAATGGAAGCTTTCCTTATAGATAGGCTGTCAACATCCTGGACTTCTTCAGTCTTCTTCATCGTCTTTGCTTTCTTTGTCTTACTGGGCCCAAGTGTATTCTGCACAGTTCTGGGGCTATCGATGTTGGACATTTCTACGAGATCTGCTAAAATAAGGAGGTCCTTCGACCAGTCCTTGGTGATCTCTTCTAGGTCTTCTTCTGTCATCTTATAATAGGACCGAAACTGTTCCTAGTACTCATCAACGCGTGGGGTTAGGTATATAAAGTGGCAGTCCATGTTGAACTTTATCAGAGGTTAGAATATCTGTAAAGTGTTCGGGGTTATGCGAGGTTCACTCGTTATGGATGCTTTCAATTGGGTATAGTACTCATGGAAAATGACATTTGATTGCCATTTATTGGTCATGTTGTTCGATACCATAATGTATTGAACTTTGCGGCTAGTGTCTCAAAGGGTTTGAGGTCCAAGAAGGTTGCACCTTCTAGTAGCTCCCATGCAACAAAAGCGATCAGTATCAGGAGCTAGCTAAAGTGGAATTCATGCCCTTGATCCTGGGCTTCTCTGCAGTCAATCTCTAGTTGATTCACTAGGTACTTCACCCAGTTCATATGTAGTCCCTCTGCGCACTTTCCTGCAAGGTCAACTACAAAGCCAGATACTTGTGTTGGTTGATTCTTGCGTACCAACTTCCCTGCAATTAGTTGGCATGCGAGGTGCATTGCGCCACTTTCAATAGAAGCTACCTTGTAGCCTCTCACACCTTTCTCAACATCGCCATAGGATTCTTTGATCTTCTACGTAAGAGCATGGTCTACGGTCTTTCCAGGATAATACTCATGGGGATCAGGGCCCTCCATGCTAAGCCTGGTGATCCTATTGATCAGTTCCAGATCAATATTTATGCAATTGTCTAACCACAAGTATCCTCCGTGGTAACTTACTAGCAGCAATTTTACACAAGCATTCACTTCCTGGTGTCTACCGAAGTGCAGTATTTTCATAACGATGAGCAAAGTAGACTGCACAAGGTTCATCGTCCATTGCTGAGGGATGAGCTTCAAATTATTGCCCTTAGTTCTTGTCAAGTACTTATACATGGCGAGCATGTTGTAAACTTTATGGTCCCCCAAGTTGAAGTCGCAAAACTTCAACACTGTAACCTTGTCTTGATCTGCGTGGTAGGTGTGTACTCCTTTTGGTAGATATGCAGTAACTAGGGTGTATTCAAAGTCTCTAGGGACACTGTCCCTATTAATCTCACCGCTCAGAGGGGGTATGTAAGCTGGTAGGATAGATGGCACTAACTTCGCGTCGGCTATGTTGTCCTTATTCTTAGTTCTTCTCTTTGTGCCGACTCGAGATGTTCCTGCTCGAGCAATCGACAGGGAGGCTTGCACTCCTCTTGTCAATGATTCTTGGACTCCGATGGACATTATTCTTTCCGACATGACTCTCTCAGTCATTAAATCGAGAAGGACCTCTATGACAGATTCCTCAAGTGCGGTGATCTCGTCGGACATATGCACTCAGAAAAGATAATCGAGGTCACAATGATCTAAAAATACTGCACTAGGATGAACAATCTGCTTGCAATGATCACTGTAGACAATCACTAGTTCTGCGGGCTTCGACGTGATGAGATAAATAGGAAATTCGTCAACGGTCTACTTGCAACGGGTATGAAGCTTCCATGAACATTGATCCATCCATTATGGCATGGTCCAATGGTCTGGTGGTGATCCTTTGATGCTTTTTTATCCATTCAGGGAGAAAATAAAATGGGTATATCGGTCCAACGGCTATATTGCTTCGCCACGATGAAGTGCCATATGTCGCTGTTCTGATATCCCGATGAATCTCAATTCTTGTGATTTTTCATTCTGCGAAGTTTCCTCTGGAATCTTCTGTAATTTTTTGATCTTGGCTCTCTTCTTACTTAGCTTCCTATCCTTCTTCTCAGTGAGATTCATCTCGATCATCCTTTTCCCATTCCGATTCTTATCTTCTCTCGACATAGTCACTTCGCGATGCTAAGATTCTTTCTTCAGATCCAAGGGTAATACTCCTTCATCATATGGATTAGGTATTTTGGTCTTCTGTGGTTCATCTAATGATATTATAGATTTGACATCCAAATCCTTGGTGTTCAATAGCTTAGATTTGTTCTCTTGTTCTTCCATCAAGTAGGCGATCCTTCTAGTCATAAATTCCAAGAGTTCTTGCTTCTTCTATTCTAGGGCTTCCTTTTCCTCTTTTCTCCAGATCTGGTCTTTTTCAATCTAGATCTTGCCTAACAAAGCTGGAAATGGGGCATGGTCCTCAATAAATTTAATAACTTCTAATTCTTCCTCTGTCGAAGCTCCATGGGTAATCATAGATATCTAGGTAATCCTGCCACATAGGGTTACCATTTTTCCTTTAAGCAACCCTATTTTTCCTAGTGAAGGAACCATAGCAGGCCTTCCTAGGGTTTCCAAAGTACTTTTTTTCATAATGTTCATCTATGTTCCCTCATCCAGAGCATACTCAATGTCAAAGTCTCCAATTCTTACTTTGATTTTCTCCTTTTCTTTAAAGATCTCTGACAAACTGACATCTTTATGTTCATCCAGGGTTTCTTTCATTTTTAGTAACATAATCTCTGATTCTTTCTGGGGTTCTTCTATAATCTTAGTCTCTTGATCTCCTTTAGAGTTTTCTTTCTCCATATTTAGCTTTTCAAGTCTAGCAATCATTCTAGGGCAATCCAATATTTCATGGTCCATAGCCTTACAACAGAGACAACTAGGGTTTCTCCTAGGGAATTCCTTAGCAAGATGTCCTGGTCTTCTGTAACTGTAACAAAGAGTTAATCCTCTCATTCTTTTCAATGATCCCCAACTTTTCTTGTACTTCTTTCTTGTACTTTTCATGGCTAGCCTGCAAAAATTTCTTTCTAGAATTCTGCATCCATTGGTTAGTCCAAAAATTCTTTCTATGCATAGGTATAACATATCTTTCATTATTCTTATCAGATCTATTCAGATCAAACATTCTTTCATCTAACAATGCCCTAGTTTTCAAGCTAGGAAAAAATCTATCAAGCATACCTAAATCCATACTTTGGAAACAAAAATTTTCACTTCTTTTACTTCTACAGGGCACAAAGCTTCCAAATCTAAGAACTTTTAACCATTCTTACCTTTATTAGAGTACAAAGCTTACATATCTTACTTTTTTTCTTCAGCATCAACCTCTTTTCTTACAGATCTGACTTCTTTCCTTCAGATCTGTCCTTCCTTCTTCAGCATAGATCTTTTTAGATCAAGTGGATCACTACGCACTAGGGCATAGATCCACGCACAAAGATTTCACAATTTCAGGACGAATATTTGCACAAATCTTCTTCTGCTTAGTTCCCAGCAATCACAGTTTCAGGTCTTGACAATGGAACCATTTTTTGGCATAGGAGCAGACCCAAGGCTCAATGCTACAACAATGCACCAAAAAAACCCTAACTACCTACCCTTTCGGCAACACTTGTGAAGCAGATGAAGTCTCACCCAAGGTAGAGGCAGGAGTGGTTGCAAGACTCAGGTGTCTGTAACCTTAGATGGGACATAGATATGTGATTATAACACTTAGCAATCACCTAGCATAGATTATTCATCAATATTCAACCCTTATGATACTTCGTAGATACCACATAGCATCGCAGTAGGTACTTAGATCTAAGATAATTCATCACTTAGCCACAACAAGATATATTAGATTCAACAGATCAAGAACCAAGCATCTTACATACCAGATCTAACGTTCATTCATATCTCAGAAGCACAAAGCATAAGTAGATCTATCTAAACAGATTAAATCACTTAGCAAAGAAATATACAAACACATCAGGTCGAGGCACAGAGCACAACACATAGATTTATTATGGTTCACCCCCACCCTGGGGCTACATGCACAAAGTCTTCTTCTTTATCAATGTCTTCAATCGGTTACAACACACAGTCACCAAAACCCTTCTGCGCATAGGACATAAGATCTGCATAGCTAGTTAGATCCTTCTTCCTTGCATTGTAGCACAAAGCAGTCTATAATCTCTATAATGACTTGCACTTAGCTCTGTAACCCTTCTACAGACATGCACAAAGCACTACTAGCACTTAGCTTACATCACATAGATAGGCTACCGTCCTCCTACTTACTTCGCCTAGACATCTATTTATACATTACAAAAGTGGGCCTAAGCATGGGTAAACCCACAGGCCGACATCCCTTTCCCATTACATTAACCCAAAACCCAAAAAGGACCCAAAAATGGGTCTAGCTTCCATGATTTCCACTCCGCCTTGCGCTCCATCTTTGACAACCTGTCGAAGTCCCCAAAACGGTCAAATATGACCAAGTGTTCCTCAAAACTTGGTCAGGGCCAACAACCCTTCCATTTAAAAAATTGAAATATGATCCTATACAGATTCATGCTATAAGGTTGAGTGAAGACCAATCCATGCCTTTGTACAGGTAGAATATAAGTTCACCTTTAATGGCTAACGGGTTGATGGCTCTAGGTTCAATTTAGACTAGATGGCCATTTATGAAACTTAAATGTAATAGATGAGGTTAGGTGAGAGAGGATAAGCTTGTAGACCCCTCTTTTGTAAAGACATATTTATATCAGATTTCAAGGAGACTGATGAGAGTTAGGAGAGGAGAGCCTGAGAAGCTTGAAATATCAAGAATAAGAGTAGGAGAGAAACACAAACTGAGACTCTATTGTAGTCCAATCTATGTACACATTTGTAAACAAACATTCATCTTAATACAAAGAAAATCACGTTTTCCTGCACACGGCGTGTTTATGAGTTATCTGTATTCTGTGTATTTATTTATGTTGTAGATGCATGATAGATTCCATCTGCAGTAGGAGGATAGATTTCATTATCGTCTCAAAATATCGTTCTGGATTCTTTAATTTGTGCAAGGAGTGCACAACAAAACATTGGAGGTTCTGTAGCTAGTGAAAGGAGTGCACATTTGAACCCTTCTAAGTCAGAAAAGAATGTGCCAGGAGGGATCACTAGAGTGATCACAGAACTCAAGGGGAACCTCAAGGTTACTAAATACCTTGGAGGAGGAATATGTGTAGAGAAGGCACACATAGACATAGTTACTGAACATTCTGTAAGAAGGAGCTTTGCAAGGCGTACATTGAGCAGGAGGTCGTTAAGAGGGCACAAATTTTTCCTTTGAAAGGGAACAGAAGGGCCAAGACCCTTTAGTAGTTCTGAGTCAATAAAAAATTTCAGAAGAGATAGTGCAAAGAGAGAGCAGAGAAAAAATTATTCCAAGTCCCAAAGCTCAGAAGGGATAGCTCTTTCAGAAGCGAAAGCGATATCCAGGAGGCCAAACTTGAGGAGGAGAAAAGGCCGAAGCCTTTGAACACTTCGAAAATATTCTAATTCGAAGGAGATCAAAAGCTCACGAGGAGGAGTGACAGTAGCCATTGGATCATAACGCAGAATACCAACATCCGTCTGATCAAAGAAAAGTGCATGAGCCTTAGTGCTTTGCAGACACAGGAGAGTGAACTTACTAAAGTTCTAAAGCATAGAAGTAATTTGGGAGAGTCCATCATCAAGGAGGAAAAGTCGTGCAAGATCCATGACTCTAGAAATTCGTGGACCAGGAGGAGGTGAAATAGCCAAAGTTGATCTTGACCATTGATTGCCAAGAGACACGTGTCAGCAGATCATGAACTCCAGAGAAATCACTTCGAGGATTTCAGTTGAGAGTTGAAACTCCCGACTCCCGAAGAGCTGAAGGAGATCTGGATCGTTAGATTTAGAGGGACACGTGGTGACGGATCATGAATTTCGGGGAAATTACTTCAAGGATTTTAGTTGAGAATTGAAACTCCTGAAGCCTGAAGATCTAAAGTGAATCTCAACCGTCAGATCCAGAGGAAAGGTGGCACAGATATGTGTACTTTGGGTAAAGCCCCAAATTAATTCATAGCTGTCATATTTAGGGTGACACGTGGTGAAAATCTGTGGATTCCGGGTAAAGACCCGAAGTAAATATCAACCGTACGATTTAAGGAAATGCATGTAAGAAGATCTGATACTCCGAAAGGATTCGCTCCGAAGATTTGTGTTCTTTGAGGTTTGAGAATCCTGAAGTGGACGAAATTCATTGATTTGAGGTGGACGCGTGGTGTCAGATCCAAAAATTTGGGTACAAAATACTCCAAAGGGAAGCAGAGGGTGAAAACGTCGAAGCCCCGAAGTGAATCTCGACCGTTGATTAAGAAGGGTGCCAAAGACCATTGATTTGGTCTTGGTAGAAAGTTTTGAAGTCCCAAAGTGGACTAGGGCCATCGATTTGAGGAGGACACATGGTATAGTATCTACCACTTCAGAGAAAATCACTTTGGAAGAAAGAGGAAGTGTTGAACAAGAACTCCCAAAGGCTAGAGAGCCAGAGTTCATTTGAACCGTCCCTTTTTGAGGGATAGGTGTCAACATATCTTCCACTATGGGACATAGTCACTGTAGAGGAAGTGGAGGTTGAAAGTTGAAAACTCCGAAGTGCGGATTACCGAAATAAATCATGATCGTTGATTGAAAGGGGGTACGTGTCGATAGATCGTGGAGATATGGGGGTGCGCGTGAAAGGAGGAGAGAAGGAAGAAAGAGAGAATAGATCTCATTCATTGATCATGAAGCACCATCAAGGTCAAAAGTTCGACGGTTGAACTAGATTGTGGGGTCAGAACATGTTCAGACATTAAAAATATGAGAGTGGGCCGTAATTGAAACCACGGTATTAGGAAAGGGACATGTGGCAACCGGAGGTGAATTGTGGGGAGAAAAGAGAGTTTGTCTCAAACCACTCTTGTCCACACCCACAATCACATAGTTACAAGAGGTCATTGTTGGACACACCTACCACACTTAGAGGGGGGGGGGGTGTGAATGAGTGTGGGGATCTTTTTCCCAAAACCTCCCTCTTACACAAAACTCATTAGTTAGCATTCAACATTTACTCATTACTCATTTCTGTCATTAATAATCAGTTAGATGTGAATACATATCAACAACATATATCACCAATATATCATCAACAAATCATCTCCACAAGGAACACAAGCAACAAAAGATGTATGTACAATTTTTCTTTTTGTTATGGATTTCAATCCGAGGGTTTTTCAGCAACAACTGAATAGAGTACAACTCTACAAGAGCCCCAACTCTATATGCAAGACTCAGCTTACATTCTTAGCACCAACTGAGATGAGGCAACAATCCTCAATAGATATCAATATGTACCATAAACAAGAGCATCAACCATGCACCAACCTGTGCCAAACAACCTGTAATCAACTTGTACCATAAACAAGTGAATCAAACCATGTACCAAGTATATACCAATCATGTGTCAACTACTCATCAATAATGAATCATCAATAAGTACCAACATCATCAACTATACACCTCATGTATGTGCCAACTCATCAACTGCTTGTCTCAACCATGACTAGTTTTGGATTAGTCAACAACCCTAACTTGAAATAATCATAACTTTGTACCTATACTGAATAAAGATCTGAAACTGATATACAATGTTCTTCAATGTGTTTTATGAAATTCCTCCAAGTGGAACTACTTGTAACCTCTCAGAAAAGGAATTATAGCAAAAATGACATACCTTGCTGAATTCTGGCTTATTCTAAAGAGAGACCTTGCAGAGCGTGCCCCACACAAAATATTCAATGAAATGATCTGAAACTATTACAGACCATACTACAGACTTTATAATAACCAACACATTTTGTCTCACTAAATTTGGATATGTTATGAATAAGTTATGGCATTTTTACCCGAAACACCTGATTTTGACTAGTTTCAGGACTAGCCACAAACCCTATTTTCCACGGAGTGTAACTCCAAAAATACAATGACCGACAAGACAAGTTTTTAACCAAAGATACTTGGCTATTTTTTCCCACTTTCATAGAAATTTCAGGATCTGAATCATTATATAAAAAAAGTTATAGCGAAAATGGTGAGATGACCTGTAAATAACATACCTTAGAAAACACCATCAAAAGAATTTATCCTTCCTTGCATTTCGGCCTTATTTTCTTCACTTTCCTTATAATTTCAGCTTAGATATCCTTGGTTACCTCATTCACCTATATATCTTCAATATCCTCAAGTGTTCCACACCAAACATTCTCAAGAAGCTCTCCATCAATACTCCAAAATATATTCCCACAAGAAGCTCTCC
Organism: Picea engelmannii; assembly: GCA_009831015.1. Lineage (NCBI taxonomy): Eukaryota > Viridiplantae > Streptophyta > Pinopsida > Pinales > Pinaceae > Picea > Picea engelmannii. Next base: position 653,647 of record ML776856.1, on the reverse strand, counting down.
ATTGATCCACAAAAAGGATGATATACAAGAGACCATTGCTATCTTATTTATACTTTCATCCTTTAGGTCACTTAACCCATTTTTAGGTCA
>ML776856.1:623055-653084 GCA_009831015.1 Picea engelmannii | reverse complement strand
TTGATCCATCTTCATCTATGCATTCTCATCAAGGACAATACATATTATATTACATCAATCATCAATCAATCAATCCTTTGACATCAATCAATCACTTGACATCAATCAATCAAACCATTGGCATCAATGACAGCATGATCCAATAGACATAGCCTAGGGCCATATGAAGGAAGGGGCTAAAGAAAAAGGGGCTAGCACCTGGAATTTAGTATTTCAGAAGTATGCAGGAAGAGCCCGTGGGTTTGATAGAACCTGCACACAGAAGGAAGGGGGACCTGTGTAAATCTGGTTGGGGCCTAGCAAGGGTCTGAAGAATCAATCCAACTCCTTGATGTGAACAATCCTAGATTGGGTGGTCACGTCGCCTGAAGGAGAGTAGGGGGGCTGCATCAAGATCCATCTGCATATGAAAATATTCCTCATGCATGGATTATCAAGTTAGGTTATTGAGGAGAGAGTTGTACTCCTCCTGCATGGCTTCTTCCCAAAAGGGGTTCCCTTCAACCTCTCTGTAGGATTGTGGGTCTGAAGAATGAAGCATATAACAATGCAAAGGCATCGTGTGTTCAGTGGCACGAAGCACATGAGGAGGATCCTTAAATTGAGATCTGGTCCTCCTTGGATCCACTAGATCCCCAACAAGGTCTCCTACATCCTAAAGTGTGGGTTGTGCCCACTTGGGAATATATTGTTTACCTACATTAAGGGAGTTGGGGATTTAAGATCTTATTTATGATTTATCCTTGGGGATGTTTTTCACAATTGATAATATCATTTATTTTTTACTTTCAAATGTCCTTCATTATACTTCTTCTTTGACCCTTTTGTGATGAACATGTTGTCTTTTAATCCTTTACACTATTTGGTTTTAATGGATTTGAATATATTAATGATCTTATTGAATGCAAGGCTTGATACCCCATCTTATTCCTTGAATGAGTTTGCTTTTAAGGACTTCCTGAATTCTTATGCTTTGCTTTGAAACTCTATCTCATGGCATCATTTAGAAGTATATAGTTGGATTGAATGAAGAACATATTGACCTTTTTGCATTCTCTGGCATGTGCATTGTACCTAAGGAAATCATTCTTTCAACAAGCCTTTATTTTCAATTCCTTTTCATTTGATGAGTAAAATGATGATGGGAAGGAATCTAAATTCTATAACATACTAGCAAGTATCTCCTTCCTTGTTTAACAAAGTTTGTTCTTGCTATGGTTGTAGGAAGAAGGTTTCCAAGTCACTTTATTATTAGATTCTTCTGTTGTTTCAAGTCCTCAAGAAGATCATGCCTAAGAAAAAGATATTGTGATTTTGGTCACAGAAGACCAACCACTTAATAGAAAATCATTTGATTGATAAAGATAGGTGGAAACCTCAAGTGTGTCTTGAGAAACCCCATATTTATCTAGCTAATCACTTCAACATTGAAATTCATGTGGGAATCCTATGATCTTGTTCCTCTTGGATATGCTTCTCTCTAATCAGATCTTGATCATTATTGAAACTAGCATTCAGAATTGAGCCTCATTATTCCCAAACCCCATATGGATTTGAGTTTATCCTTGTACATCCCAGGTTCGAATCTTCTCATATTTTATTATTTTTCCAGAACCCTCATCCATATGGAACCTAACTCCATGTCGAGAACCTTGAACCATCGGACTCCCCTTATGAGGTTGATATTCTTTGGTTCTCCCATCACGATGACAGGAAGACATCTCTTTGTGCTTTTTCGAGGACCGATATCCCATTGATTTCCTCTTTGTCTTCCTTGAATTAATTTATCCTTTGGACCTTAGATTTATTAATAAACCTTCCCTTTTCCACATCGAAGACCCATATCATTCACTTGGAGCAATCGACGGTTCAAATTCTTCTCATTTGTATCCAGCCTAGTCATGGGAACATTTTCAAGTTTATGAATATATCTATTTTCTCACACCTTGGTATTTTCCTCAAATCAACGACTTAGATGGATTATTGTATTTAATCAATGGCTAGGATTAAATCACCTGTATCCAACCTTTCCTCATCTCTACATTTCTTAAGACTTTGAATTCTAGATGCGTCCATGTCACTTCTAGCCATACTACTAGATACCTTTTTCCACTCCCCACATACCTCATCAAGATCTTACCTTATTGAGATCTTCCTCGTTGGGAGTTGTTTTACCATTTGTTCATATTTGTCCTCGAGATCCGCTATTAGATCCACCCACTCTAACTCTCCTCATCGGATTGAAAATCTACTTTGGTAATTCTAGTTCCCGAAACCTGAAACCTAATGAGCCAATGGGACTTATATTAGCAGACGGGCTTCATCTCGGTGTTTAGTTCAGATCATCTTTTCCACAACCCTATCTCACAAGACAATCATATGATCTCCATTATCTCTTCGGGCTATCAAATTGCTTCACTTTCCTGGTTTCTTATTCTTCCTAACCATCGTATTTTGAATATGATCGAACTTCATCCATTGGATTTACCCTTCATAATTTGCCCTTAATCGCTTCCTTTCATCATATGGGTCACCCTTCGTGGAGTTGACGTGCGATCCATATACCCAATGGTTTCTCACCAATTGTCTTATCCATATTAGCACGACCTTTATCTCAGTGTAGAACCCTAACCTAGGTGCAAAACCTTGACCAATAATGGAACTTTGACCCGTACGGAACCAAACCTAAATTTTCCCCAACCTTAGCAGGAATTTATTTTGTTTAATTTATTTGTTTTATTTTTATTTTTAATGTTTGTTATTTTCTTCTTTTATTTTTTATTTTTTTAAATTTCCCATGGATTTCCAAATCTACTCATGGTTTTCTCAAAACTACACATGGTTTTAAATTTACATTTATTCTAGGAATTACATGGGGAAATTTCTTTTACCATGGTGAAATTATTTTTACTTGGGGAGATTACTTTTACAATGAAGATTAACTTTACCTATCATACATTTTCCATAAATCTAAAGCTATATCATCTTTATTACATGAGATTTTAACTTTGTTATTTTGTCACATTTGTTTAATTTCGCTGACCATATTTTATATTCTCAATTTTTTTTTATTTGTATTTTGTTTTCCAATTTTTTATTATATTTTTTTTCCAAAGTCCCAAGGTATTGTATTTCATTATTTTTAAGTCCATAAATTTTATTTTTTATTTTGATTTTATTTATTTATTTTAATTTTTGTTCAAAATTGTATTTTATTTATTTTTGTTTTATTATTCTATTATTATTATTATTTATTTTTAGGGACCTAAACGAATGGATTTACCTGTACTTTCTCTCACCAAGCTGCAACTCTCACCAACCTGCAGGCTCACCTATGTGGGAGTTTACCATGTGGTGTTACAAGGGAAAAACTCTCTATGGCCAAGGGTAAACCATAACAAACAAGTATGACTGTAGAAATCAACTCAATTCCATTGTATTTTAGATAAAATAATATGCAAGATAAGAAAGAGGCCTACCTTGATCCAACGTTCGATGATGTTCCACCATTGAGCACTTTGACCCAAAGCTTTATACTTGCAATAAGTTCTTAATAAATGAGCATAGCAAGTACATGGTGATAGTATAAAGGAGTTAGCACATTAGATAACATAATCCATTAATAAACATTACAAACATGCCCATGGATAATAATCATATATTTTCACAATACCAATAGGATGGGAAAGGAGTATTTCTATTAGTAATTGATCAACATAAGTGACAACATTACAGAATTCTGTGTCAGCATGGTTCGAAACCAAGAAACCAAGTTCCTTCCAACTGGGCATCCACCACTTCAATCCTCCACCAAAGGCAAGCTCATAGGAGAGAGACAATGAGGTTCTCTCAACAATAGGGAAAGAGCTTGGGGGTTGAACACTATGTTCAGACTTGAGGGACAAAGGGATGCAGAATCAATATGAAGTAATTTCTCCACAATAACTTTGCTCTCAAAGTTGAATGCTTTCTCCTCTTTTTCAAGGCTCAGAATTGTGCTCTTATAGCCTTCAAAATGCAACTTAAGGGCCGAGTCAAAACATTTCCAGTATGTGGAAGGCAAAGGATCAGAGATCTCCTGTCGTGACATGGAAACCCGACTCCATTTTGTATTTTCTGGCGCAAATCCTGATGTACGTGGGATGTAGTGGAGCAGCCTGCATATATGCATGCTGTATAGCAGATAGGGCATGTATGTGTGGAAAAATGTGTATTTTTGGCTCTGGATTCATCAAAAAGGGATGACAAGTGTGAATAGGGAAATGGAAAAAGGCCCTCTGTGAAAGATAGCAATGGTGGGGAAAATCTTTCTATAACAGATGCCCCCTAATGTGTGAGATTAGAGGAGTATCTGCGATGGACGAAATCCATTATAAATAACCTAGGAATGGAGTGGTAGAGAACCAGATGGATGAACTCAATTTATCATTACATTTTGCATTGACTTTGCATACATGGATTCTAATAATACAATGTAGATCCATGTGGAAAATATACCAAATAAGTGTCCGTGGCCATGAATAGGCAAATACAAATGTGGTTATATGCCAAAATCTGTCATAGTCATGAACAAGGCCCAGTGAAACCAGTCTCAAAATCACTCTGAAGATATCTGTATACCATGGAGTACAATCTGATCTCCCATGATCACTGAAGTCAAATAGGCATTGGTCCAATGAAAGGGAAGCAACAACTTAGGAAAGATGCGACCACGTAGTGATGTCTTCAAGTCTTCTACACTATCTGCCGAGGGTGCAAGTCTACATCATGTGAATAAAGGAGTTGAGGTCAAATACAATGAGACATCATTTGATTACCGGTCATTGAGGTATACTGTTAACAAATGCGAGAGAACCTACCAATAATGAAAGTAGGTATCAAGGCACTGAGTACATTCCTACAAGTGTGAATAAAGGAGTCGGTGTCGAAAACTTGAGAAATCTATTGATCAGGAGACATTGATGTATTCCCATCTATCAATGGCAAGAGAGCCTGCCACTAATGACTGCAAGCCTTAAGGTACTCATAAAAATATAGGTCTCGTATCCAGAATAAAGGAGTTGAAGTTGATGGAAAGAGACCTGCTGAGAGGAGAGCATTAAGGCATCTCTCATCAGTCAGCATGAGGAACAAAGCAGGAGCTTCATGATTTGGTGGAGATTGGACGAATAACATGTTCATGAACCAACGACCATGTGTGTCTTTCATGTGTACCAAATGCAAGCGGTATACGAAAAACACCTTCTGAATAGTAGCCAATGATGAAAACTGCTAACAAAGGAGAGGAAACGACCAATAAGGCTAATGGAATCCAAGACACTGTACGAATCCAAAAGTGTGAATAGATGTCTTGTCGTCAAACACAAGGGAAACCACCCAGTTAGCGACCAATGATGAAATGTCGATTGTTGGGTTCAAGGTGACCTACTGATGATGCAAGTAGGGCCAGGGTGCATGATAAGACCATAGTATCATGTGTTTATGAGACAAACTGAGGGTATGGCCGACATGCAAAGTAAATATTTATGAGGAGTGGCTGACATAGGTTGATGGACTTCCTTTGAACAAGAGCATGAGACATATGGTTGATTCTGATAGCATAGACTCAATGATGTGACTATTATATGCAGGAGGCATCGATAACGTTCTCTATAGGGACTGGAAGAGTAACCAGTCGGTAGAGAAAACTCTATGACGAGATCAACTTCCTAAGGCCATGCTAAACCCAAAATTATGATGACACAAGGACTCAATAATTTTGTGCTCTATTCAAAGGCGACACGACTGCTGCCAATTATAATATAGTACTCCCTTCTCACCCATATTTTTTTGTTTTTTCATAACAAATGAATGCTATGATACAGAGGAAGAAATGAGTGTCACATGTAAGCAAAACTAGTTCCAACAGTGGAACGTACCTATGCTTAATGAAAGGAAATGCATGCGGGAGATGGACACTCGGGGTGATGTTCTCTCCAAGGTATAGGGTGTCAAACTGTAAAGGATATAAACAAGGCTCTGGTTGGTTGAGGATGCAAAAAATGCTTAGGCAATGGTTTATAATGCAAAGCGAGAACCAACTAAAGGCTCAATACTGCAAGCAAGGGCATGAGATGCAATCACAACTTAATGCCAAAAAATATCCTTTTTTATGTCTTGTAGTCTACTTGGTGTGAAAAAGGGGTAAACTTGTGCCAAACAGACGTCTTTTCAAATCCAATTTATGAGTGTGAAAAAGACAAGTTCACTCGGCAATCTTTTCTATTTTTGATAATGAGTCAGAAAAGAGCTTAACTAAGAATCATAACCTTTCAAATCCAATTTAACGAGTGTGAAAGGGACAAATCACTCAACAATATTTTTGGTTTTTAGATGAGTTAGAAAATATCTTAACTAAGACTCATTTTTGGGAGTCCGCGGGGAATAAGGCCACATGTGCATGAATGATAAATGAGGCTCATCATAAGCTCATGTATTGAATTATAATGGACTCCCGGTCCTAAGGAAAAACTTGGCATGGGCACCAAATGACAAAGAGGATCTAACTCAATTCCATTATATGTTATATAAAGTAATGTGCAAGATAAGAAAGAGGCCTACCTCGATCCAAAGTTCGATGACATTCCACCATTGAGCACTTTGACCCAAAGCTTTATATTTGCAATGAGTTCTTAACAAATGAGCATAAAAAGTACATGGTGATAGTATAAAGGAGTTAGCACATTAGATAACATAATCCATTAATAAAATTACAAACATGCCCATGGATGATAATCATATATTTGCACGATACCAATAGGATGGGACAGGAGTATTTCTATTAATAATTGATCAACATAAGTGAAAACAATACAGAATTCCATGTTGGCACGGTTCGAAACCAAGAAACCAAGTTCCTTCCAACTGGGCCTCCACCACTTCAATCCTCCACCAAAGGCAAGCTCATAGGAGAGAGACAATGAGGTTTTCTCAACAATAGGGAAAGAGCATGGGGGATGTACACTATGTTCAGACTTTAGGGACAAAGGGATGCAGAATCAATATGAAGTAATTTCTCCATAGTAACTTTTCTCTCAAAGTTGAATGCTTTCTCCTCTTTTCCATAGCTTGGAATTGTGCTCTTACAGCCTTCAAAATGCAACTAAAGGGTTGAGTCAGAACGTTTCCAGTATGTGGAAGGCCAAGGATCAGAGATCTCCTATTGTGACATGGAAACCTGACTCCATTTTGTATTTTCTATCACAAATCTTGATGTACGTGGGCTGTAGTGGAGCAGCCTGCATATACACATGCTATATAGCAGATAGGGCGCATATATGTGTAAAAATGTGCATTTTTGGCTCTAGATTCATCAAAAAGGGATGACAAGTGTGCATAGGGAAATGGAAAAAGGCCCTCTGTGCAAGATAGCAATGGTGGGGCAAATCTTGCTATAACATGTTGGAAATACTTTTCACCTTAAAAATACCCTACCACATGATTACCTGCAACTCACATACCTTTTTGAACTCTCACTAACTCTTACCAACCCATGTGCCTATCACCAAATCTCACCAACTTTCTGACTCAATTGTGCGAGCATTTTCCATGTGGGAAATACCTCACACATTAGAAATACCTTACCACACGATTACTTGCAACCTGAAACCTTTGTAGACTCTCACCAACTCTTACCAACCCACGAGCATATCAGACAGGAAATTTTGGACTTTTGAATTATTTTATTGATTATGTTATTTTTAGGGCTCTCACTATGCTGGAATTTCCCATGTGGGGATTCACCTTAGGGTATATCACATGGTTCACCTACAACCTGCAACCCGCATCCCTTGCAGGATTCATCCTCAGGACATGTTACAGGTTTCACCGCAAGTGTTTACCACACACATGCAATGTGGGTTTTTTCATGCAGTATTTCACCTTAGGATAGGTTATCGTGTTTTTCTTATATAGTGTGCATTCCTTCCAAGATTTACCAGGACATGTTACTAGGATTTACCCATGTGCAAGGATGTTCCCGCACCCACACCCGCAAAACCTTCAGTTTCTAGGTCAAAATAGCTACGTGGGCCCAAGGTTTTGTGCCTACCTTAACTCCACACACAAACCACCAAGGGGTGGGAAAACATTAAAAAATCCTCAAATTCAATTTCCCCAATGCATGTGGGAAAATTATTTAGGACTACAATATCAACGATCCAGTTCAATCCCCTGAGCAAATCAACAACTGTCGAGCATCAAATTTAGGTAGCCATAACTCATGATTCAGGAAGCCAAATTAGGCAAGATAGGGATCATTGGAAATCTATTGAAGAGGAGGACAGATTGGGAGAGGATTTCAAGCCATATAAGAAACAAAGATGCACAAAACATTCAGGTAAAAGAAGGCCACATATTTTATGGGGAACGAGATGTAAATTCTTTAGCAGACCATAACTCATGATTAAAAAAATGAATTTAGGTGAGAGAGGGCTCGTTGGAAATATGGAACAATGTAGAAGATGTTAGTAAAATCCTTTTTACTATATTGATCACTAAAACACTCATAAAATGTGAAGAATAGAAGCAGATGCAACTGAGAAAATGCAATGATCCCAAGCCAATTTGCCAGGATCATCACGATTTTGGGTGTCTTTTAAAACTTTTATGGTTGTGGCATTTCGTCAAACACTTTGATGATCTACATGTTTACATGTGTTTACTTGTAGGATGGCCTCTTGATTTCATCCTTAGGGTTTTACTGATGTGTTTATATTTGTTTTGTATCAATAAACAAGAAGATACAATCATGGAACATACCTCAACAATATGCAATATGATAGACAAGCCAAAACATCTCACATCTGATTTTATTCATGAAATAGAAGAACCTGCTACAATGAAAATGTCGATCTGGAATGCTCAACAGATGGCTAAGAAGATAGACAATGGAAGCTGCTACAAAATGCTCCAAAGAAGACTACAATAAGCCTCCAAAGGCCGAATATACCATGAATACAAATACAAGAAGATCTGGGCTGTATGAAGTGTCAATCCCCAAGCTGGAAGATGCCATGCCCTGCTGAAACTGTCAACCCCTACAATTTCAACCCTACTATCAAATACCTCCAAATGCTACATGGAATATGTCGAATGGTAGATCGGGATGAGTAGAATCCCCTCCTGAAATCTCAAGACAAAATACCAAGGGAAACTCCTCCAAATGTTGAATCCTCGAATGGAGCTGCACCTTCCTAAAACTGTCAAACCCTATAATTTTGGCCCTGATGAAGGAGGCCTCCAAATGCCATGAAACTTGCTAGAAAGATAGATCAGGACACTACAAGTCACTATGTGAAGCCTCAGGGTCAGATCTGAAGTATAAACCCTCCAAACTAAATAGATCTAAATCTCCAAAATGTCCTTCTCTCCAATTCGTCCCAATGCTCTAGGAAATAATATGTACTATAGAACTCTCTCAAGAGGCACTAGAAATCATGTCCAAGGCCATGCAAGTAAAACCCGAGTGCTCAAATCTCCAAGGGATCCCTCAAACCCTTCCAACGAACCTTCCTCTAATAAATGGTGCGCCCCCCTTGCTGGAAACCCGCAATGGTGCACCCTCCTTCTCTTCCTGTGCCATGGCTGGTGTAGAACCCTCATGCACTGAGTAGACCTGGAACTAGAATGGTGTGGGAGAGTATTGCATCTCCAAGACCAATCTTGGGACAAGCTAGGTGGAATCTTTCACCACCGAATCATCCTCTAGGGTTTGTTAAGTCAAAACCCTCAAAACCCCCAAGAGATGGGCCCTCTAGCTAGAAGCCAGAAATCCAAAAGATAAACATACATGAATGAATTAGAAGAGGCCCTTGCCTTTCCTTTATACTTTTTGGGTCGCCTTGTCCCTCCAAAGTGACTTTCATTTTATTAATATTTAATTAATTAATTAATTAACCTTTTTACCTCTAAAAAGCGCCTTATCTCCTTATGGCTTCCCTGGCCACTGAAAGTCACTTCTAGACATCCCATCCTGTAGTGTTTCTCCTCTCGATTCCAATGAGGTATTACGCTGAGAGGTTCCTCCAAGTAATCTGCCCAAAATGACATCTTCAGTGAATTTAATTGACTTATAGCTCAAAATACTCAAAATCATGGAAATCGTCAGAATACAACGAAACCAAAGCCAACCTGTGCGGAATGTCTCATAATGATGAGATGGGATGAGCGATGCAAGATGGACCCCAAAATGCCTCTCAATAAGCCTTGTACTCACTATAACATCCATCTGGCTACTCCAATCATCATAAACCTATGCAATGTAATGATGTCCCAAAGTGGGAACATTACAGTCATCCCTGCTAGAAAATTGCTTGTCCTCAAGCAATAACCAAATCCAGCCAAGTAAAATACCAGGATTCCATGCCCACCTGTGGGATACACAGTATAACCCATACAAAGATGAACACTCATACACTCTGCCCCCTGGGTCCCATAACAAGTCATGAACTGATAGCCCCTGGAAAGCATAATCCTGAAATAAACCAACTATGTGAGTCTCCTGCATATGACACATGGCCTCATCTCAGAATGAGTCCATCCTCCAAGTCTCTACCAATATCCACACGATATCCATCAACTACACATGGTGATGCCAAAATGAGGTACTGCAAGACCTCTGTGAGACACTCTCAAGCGATGCGATCCCCCCAAGACTAAAGCTCCATGGAAGGTTAGAACGAATTTCCCTTGCAAAGGTCCACTCGCCCATGTTAGTTAGTGAAATGATCAACTCTGCAATCCCTGGGTCCCATGCTAACCTCTATCGAATATCACCATGCTAGCCCTGCACTACTCTGATTATGATTGTTTGCCCCCTGCATACATACTGGATCTTCCTCTCCTGGATCCTCATGTTGAAATAGCTGTGACCATTGGACCTGCTATCCAAAAATTGTACTTGTAAAATTGTATCTGTTGAAGTAGTACCTGCCCATCCATCTCCATGCCATTTCATAATGATCAAGATAGAGAAACTACCTTGGTCCATGGGGCAAGTCCTTGCAGGCCCACTCCAAACCAACCCCTGGTGGAGTGCATGGCTCTCTGGTGCAACCTGGGTCACCATGTAGTGAAACACCCTGCTAAACAAGTGAACTTCTGGATCCCATGACAGACTTGGAAGTTTATCACTTCCAATATCCTCAAACTGCTCCTGTGTTAGTCTGATCACTATCGGAAGCCCTCTGTGCTCATCTGTTATCATCTAGCATGTGGTGCTAACCATCATGCACCAAGTTTCTGTTGGCTGCCTATGACGATCCACCTCTATCCTGCAGGATGCTATAAAAGTACTCTTGTCAGGTGGTCTAGGCCTAGCCACTCCCCATGTCCTCATCCATGACTTATCCCTCCTCATGCTGCTATTTATGATAAAGGTGTCAGGACAGGCCAACAGAAACAACTACAGCTGACTATAGGACTGGAAGGTGTCACATGATTTGGTCAACCCCAAGGATTCGACCAAGAGCACGTCTACCTGTACCCCTAATAACCGCTCACCTGTAGCCACCACTAAACCCCAATCATCAGGTACAACCAGAAGTAACTCCTCCAACTGATGGTAGACTAATCTCCATCTCTCATCTCCCATGTAGTTGCTGAAATGATGAAGGTGAGATATCATAACTATGTGTTGCTGCAAAGGAATGACATCTGCATACTCCCCTGAGTGGGTATCCTCCCTGCAAGGGAGTACACCTCTCTGAATCCCACCATACATCTTGACATGTACCTGTGAGCTATCACTAATCACTGTATGCTCCGACATACTCATGTCATCTCCCGTAGACTCATGCCGCATCATAGGTCCTGGGCATACTGCTAGATCAACCTCTACATGGAGGTTAACCAATATTAGAACACAAATGGAAGTGTCCTCCATCAACTGGTGCTCCTCTGCTAGATCACCAACATCTTCTATCAATGTGTCTAATTGATACATCTGAGTGTCCACTAAGACAGATGAAGTGGATCTCTGACAAATCTCCTCACCTGAACTACCATGTGCCACTGACACTCTCCAACAATAATCTGCCATCAATGCATGCATTTCATCATTGCGCTTGGTGGATGCCATGATCATATCCTCACTGACTCTCAACTGTGCTGCTAAGTGGTGTGACTCCTGATAATGGTCATGCTGAGGTGCCACCTCATATCCCTCACTGCTACTATCAGTACTTCTAATGTCAACTATGAAGTCCCCAAAGACACTCTCTGCATAAGATAAAGTACTGAACTACCCATTTTCTACTGTGTTGCTGGGTACTCCTGTATCACACTGTATCCTGTATGGGCATCTATATCCTCCTGTACACTCACTGTGCTACTGCCATCTGCGCTTGGATCTCATGTAGATGTATCCAGACACGTGCTATGGTCATCCTGACTACTACATAGTGCATCCTCATCCATGTAGGCCGATCCTGGAAGTAAGTGCTCCATCAACCTATCAACATCCACAATCTTCTCAACTAATGGAGTCTCCAAAAAATGTGACTCAATCTCCTCTGGCTGATCTGTATGTGTAAGGTCCACTATCTGTGCTCCCTATATCTCCTCCCTTATTGGTGGATCTACATGTCTGTGGTGTGAATCCCTCACACAAGGCTCATCAAACCTATATGACACGCTACTCAGCTCCTTATGTGACATGGCTATTAGGGGTGTCTGGAAGGATGACATATGTGTCATGACCATCATAGGAAGCTCATCATCTATAGGTGCTAACACGTGAGACTCCTCACTAGTGTCACCACTCTGTTGAGGCGTAAGGTCATCAATGGTATGTGATATGTTTGCTGAGACACTGGTGTGATTGTCTCATCCATCCAGCTACCTATCCTCTACACATGGGTCATCCTCCTCCTCAAGCTTGCTAGTAGCATCAACCTCTGTACAAGAGTCACTATCACTAACCTCTCTAAAAGAGTCACTATCATCATCTGACTTTCCCAAATCATCACCTATTGCTCCATCCTCACACATCTCATCATCACTGTCATAGTGTGCCTCAATAGTGCACTTTTGGTGCTTACCCCTGCACCTATGATCTGGTTCCCACGACCCCTTGCAACTGTAGCAAAATTGCATGCTCCTAATGGGTGTGGGGTTTCTCCATGATTCCCTCCATCTAGCTGTTGTGGCCATGTATTCCTTTGCTTGTTTGACTTGGAATATAATCTCATCTATGCTCCACCTAGTATATTTCAAGGATAAATACTATTGGAAGGTTATTAGGGCCCTAGTTTCCTCACTAAGGTCGTAGTAGTATTCCCATCTACTACGTATAGTCTCTCTAGTAAAATCCACCATATGCATGTCCTCTTATGGAAGACCCATCTATGGATCTGCATGCATGTGATAATTCCCATGGGCTGGAAGGGATCTAAGCTCTAATACCACTATAATGATCCCAAGCCAATTTGCCAGGATCATCACGATTTTGGGTGTCTTTTAAAACTTTTCTGGTTGTGGCATTTCGTCAAACACTTTGTTGATCTACTTATTTACATGTGTTTACTTGCAGGATGGCCTCTTGATTTCAGCCTTTGGGTTTTACTGATGTGTTTATATGTGTTTTGCAGCAATAAACAAGAAGATACAATCATGGAACATACCTCAACCATATGCAATATGATAGACAATCCAAAACATCTCACATCTGATTTTATTCATGAAATAGAAGAACCTGCTACAATGAAGATGCATTCTAGAATGCTCAAAATATGGCTAAGAAGATAGACAATAGAAGCTACTACAAAATGATCCAAAGAAGACTACAATAAGCCTCCAAAGTTTTAATATACCATGAATACCAATACAAGAAGATCTGGGCCGTATGAAGTGTCAATCCCCAAGCTGGAAGATGCCACGCCCTGCTGAAACTGTCAACCCCTACAATTTCGGCCCTATTGTCAAATACCTCCAAATTCTATGCAGAAGATGCCAAATGGTAGATCGAGATGAGTATAATCCCCTCCTGAAATCTCAAGCCAAAATACCAATTGAAACTCCTCCAAATGCCGAATCCTCCAATGGAGCTGCACCCTCCTAAAACTATCAAACCCTATAATTTCGGCCCTGATGCCCTGAAACTTGCTAGAAAAATAGATTGGGACACTGCAATTCACTATGTGAAGTCTCAGGGTCAGATATGAAGTATAACCCCTCCAAACTGAATATATCTAGATCTCCAAAATGTCCTCCTTCTCTCCAATTCGTCCCAATGCTCTATGAAATAATATGTACCATAGAACTCTCTCAAGAGGCACTAGAAATCATGGCCAAGGCCCTGCAAGTAAAACCCAAGTGCTCAAATCTCCAAGGGATCTCTCAAACCCTTGCAATGAACCTTCCTTCAATAAATGGTGTGCCCTCCTTCTCTTCCTGTGCCGTGGCTAGTGTAGAACCCTCCTGCACTAAGTAGATCTGGAACTAGAATGGTGTGGGAGAGTATTGCATCTTTGAGACCAAGCTTGTCACAATCTATGTGGAATCTTTCACCATCGAATCGTCCTCTAGGGTTTGTTAAGTCAAAACCCTCAAAACCCCTAAGAGATGGGCCCTCTAGCTAGAAGCCAAAAATCCAAAAGATAAACATACATGAATGAATGAGAAGAGGCCCTTGCCTTTCCTTTATACTTTTTGGCTCACCTTATCCCTCCAAAGTGACTTTCATTTTATTAATAATTAATTAATTAATTAATTAACCTTTTTACCTCTGAAAAGCACCTTATCTATCCTTGTGGCTTCCTTGGCCACTGAAAGTCACTTCTAGCCATCCCATCCTGTAGTGTTGCTCCTCCCGATTCCAATGAGCTATTACAATGAAAGGTTCCTCCAAGTAATGTGCCCAAAATGACCTCTTCAGTGAATTTAATTGACTTATAGCTCAAAATACTCAAAATCATGGAAATTGTCAGAATGCAACAAAACCAAAGCCAACCTGTGGAGAATGTATCATAACGATGAGATGGGATGAGAGATGCAATATGGACCCCAACATGCCTCTCAGTAAGCCTGTTACTCTCTATAACATCCATCTGGCTCCTCTGGTCATCATAAACCCCTACAATGTAATGATGTCCCAAAGTGGGAACATTACGAAAAAATTGAGGATATTTCCAATGATCGTGACTCATAGAATTCCTACAACATGAATTTGATGACTTTAAGAGTCTTCTTAATTTCTATCCATAATGGTCATATATTTTTTAATAAAAATGTAGGGTAAATTAGAATAATATGATAAGAAAACAAAAGGAGACGAAATGAAAAGGTGTAACAAAAAAAAATAATAGTTATAAGAACTGAAGAGCCTCTCTTATTTTATAAAAGAGAATATGTTGTATGAAGAAGACAACTTTTTCCCATTGTAGCTTCACATGGTACTATTATCTCTGATTCAATAAAGTACAAAAGGAATTTTGGGATCATAAGTGTTTTGCGACTGTATATGGGACTATTCTACATGTGTTGTTGTTTCATGAGTTTCTTGAATGATTTGCTATATAAACTATTTATGTACATGTTATTTAAGATGCTTATGCATTTATGATTTCTAATAGATAAAATGGTAATGTTATAGGTTCAATCTAAAACTATTTGTGATTCAACCACCCCCCCCGCCACACACACACATGCACACATATATATTAATATATTACTGATTGACATGAACTATTTTTGTAGTCTGTAATACCATTTTACATTGAGTCTGTTTGTTAGAATTTCTCCTGCATGGTAGGTTATAAATAATTAGATTATATAGTTTTTATTTGTTTTAATTAGATTAGATTTACAATCAATTAGAATTGTTTGGGGGATAGTTCAATGTCTTTCCCTTTTTCTTCTTTTAATTCATAGTGGAAACCTGACCCACATACTGGTTAGAATTTGGAATCCCAAACATGTGTGAGTCTAATTGGGACTCGCCATCATAAATTTTCCCTTACCTTGACTTGCCATTTGGACTTGTCAATAGAAATAGTGCTAGAAGGAGGACTAGATGATAAGTTGAGTATGCAAAGTCATTCTTGTTAATTCCTTTTATTTATTGATGGATCCTACCCAAATCCTTTTATGGAGATGTATTTTTGGTTATGTACCTTACACCCCTCATATAAATATATTTGATTTCTTGACGTAAATGAAATTTGATGATGAGGGAGATATATCTGCATATGAACATATCATTCAATTATGTTTAAATTATTTTTTCTGCTCACTTGTTCGTCCACTACCTTTTTTCTCCTGTAGAGACATCTTCATATGGCAAGCTTCCTATCTGAAGGAAGTGGAACCAAATCCCAAGTTAGGTTCTCAAGGAGATAGTTTTACTCCTCCTGCATGGCTTCTTCCCAAAAGGGGTTCCCTACAACCTCTCTATAGGACTGTGGGTCTGAAGACTGAACCATATAACAATGAAAAGACATTGTGGGTTCAGTGGAAGTGAGCACATGAGGAGGATCTTCAAACTGAGATCTATTCCTCCTTGGATCCATTGGATCCCCAACAAGTTCTCCTGCTTCCTGAAGTGTGGATGGTGCCCACTTGGGAATTTACTCTACATATGAATGCTCTAACTGTGCATCTATACCCTTTGAATCCTATGAATATGTACTGTAACTCAGATATATGGTGTGATCTGAATGTGTGGACTCATCATTTGCAACCGGTGGAAGTACAAAATCCTCCACATGTGGCTCATGTGGAGCATGCGAGGGACTTTCCTCGAACTAGAAACTACGCTCAATGATGAGATGGTTTATAGAGGGATCAAGTAATCTGTATCCCTTCACATGGTCTGGATAACTAACAAAGATGCATGGGTGGATCTGTGGATCTACTGATTTCCTCTTCTCAAAGGGAATACAAGCCCTGCATGCGTGTGATCCAAATATATGGAAGTGGGTGACTTTCAGTTTGTTGTCGCTCGAATCCTCGAAACAAGTCTTATCCTTAACATATCTATGAGGGGTTTTGTTCTGAATGTGATTGGCACAATTAAGTGCCTCAACCCAAATCTTGGGAGGAAGTTCCTTTGCATGTATCCTGCAACTAGCTATCTCTTTGAGAGATCTGTTTTTCCACTCAACAACCCCATTCTATTACGGAGTATATGGTACTGTGTGCTACAATTGTATCCCAACCTCAAGACAAAGATTTTTAAAATTTATGTTTACATACTTCCCCCCATTATTTGTATGAAAGGATTTGATCTTTCTCTCTAATTGAGTCTCAACAAGTGTTTTGAACTATTTGAGATGCTTGAAGACCTCATACTTCTTCCTAAGAAAAAATACCCAAGTATAATGTGAGTAATCATCCAAAAATATAAGCATGTACCTTGCCTTGCTAATGGATGGATGCGATAATGGACCCATGAGATCATTGTGAATCAAATCCAATGGAGAGGAGGCCTTGTGAGCCTTCCCTTTCTCAAAATTCTCTTGAGGATGCCTACCAAGGATACATCCTTTAGAAAAGTGGATATCAGGTAACCTGGTGACAGTCCCCTTCTTGCTAAGTTGCTGCATGTACTCGAAGTTTAGGTAACCAAACCTCTCATTCCATAATCTACTACTGTCATCAACATGTGTAAATAGTATAGAGGAATCAAGTTCAATAAACTTAGTAAAATTATATAACCAAGATTTATGATTTATTTCCCCAACAATAATTTTGGAGTTGTCTTGCATGTCTAATATGGACATATTGTCTGGTGTGAACTCCACCTTTTTTCCCGAGCCCGATTGTGTAATATGATACATCGAGAGAAGATTCACGAAAATTTGAGGAACATGCAGGATGTTCTCGAAGCTTCCATGATTTAATTCAACTCTCCCTTTTCCAGTGACTTCGACTGGAGTGTCATCCCCCATGAGGATAGGAGGTCCCATGCATACAGTTACATAAGATAGAATATCCTTTGTGTTTTTTGTCTGATGGGAAGCACCTAAATCTACAATCCATGCATCAAGAGAAGAATGAATAACTACTAATGCATTTGAATTACCTTTCTTAGGGGCTTGATCTTCTGACTTTTTCTTGGCAGTCTGAGGAATGAAGTCCCCGAGGTTGTTCTTATGAAGTATTTGTTCCATAAGATCTATTTGCTTCTTCATGCATGGATATTATGGATGGTTCCTGCAATTGTAGTAACCATAATTATTCCTTTGATTTCTTTTTACACATTTGGAGCCCAAGGAATCATTGAATGGTTTGGAGTACCCTTCCTTATTTGGATCTGCATGTGCCTTTCCTTTTCCTTTCTATTTAGATTTAGTATTTTGAGAGCTGCTTCCATCAGGCACAACAAGTGCATGTGCATCAGGGCCCTTGATTATTCCCATCTAAATGATCTTATCCTACTCCTATGTCAAAGCCTCAATGAACTGTGACAATGAAGGCATGGTATAGGTTGCTCCTGTGATGAATATGGTAGAATGAAATGTGGTGACAAATACACTAAATTCCAGTCCAAGTTTAGCCATGATAACAAGAACCATTTATTTTTCTTTTTTGAATTTTTCAATACTACAGTATGTCAATTCACGAAGGAGAGATTTAAATTTGGTGAAGAAATATTGGACATTGTCAAAGTTCTTTGGATCCAAGGAGTTCAGTTATACTTCAAGAAAATGGCCTCTCATTTCATCCTTCTTGCCAAATAGACCAACCAAGGTGGTCCAGATCTCATTTGGTGTCTTTCATGCATCGATGTGAAACCATAGGTCAGGAGGAATATACATGCATAGGAGACCGTGAGCCTCGTCCATGTGGTTGAAGTACTTGGATTTTTCCACTACTGAGGTGCACTCTGTTTCTATGGAAATGGCTATCTGATACAAGCCTTTACCCCTGAGTAGGTGTATAATTCTTGGCTTCCAGTTGTTATATCAATTTTCTCCACACTCTATGCATCTTTCTTTGATGGACTTCCCTTTCCCTCTGTAGACTCACTTTCCCCATTTTGTTCAATCCAAAGTTAAAAATTCAAATTTTTATGCATATACACGAGCTATAGTTAGACAACTTGTGTATACACAGGTTGCTCCATTACAACTCGTGTACATTGATTTTTGTGCTCAAAATTAAAAATATCTTAGTTTTTCCATGCCAATTCATGGGATCTATAACCCTTGGCCTTTAATATGTTGGAAACACTCTGATTCGACCCTTCAATTCACTTTGGAGGCTATAAATTGATTCATATACAAGCTTTGAAAGAGGAGAAAAAGTAGAGATCAAACACACTCTAGAGAAATTTCACCTCATTTTAAGTCTAGATCCCTTTGTCCTTTAAGTATGAACTTCCCTTATGTTCAACCCCTAATCTCTCCCTAATTTGTGAAAGAGGAACCCAATTACTCCTAAAACTTATGAGCTTGCCTTGTGGAGGATTGAAGTGGTGAAGGCCTAGGTGGAGGGATTTATTTTCTCGGTTCCATCAAGTGCCATTACAGAAGGTTGTCACCTATATACTTATGCTAATTATATTAATAGAAATACTATTTTCTCGTCCAATTATATGTAGCAAATATTTGTATTATTTTCCATGGGTAAATTTTTCGTACATGTTGATGGACTATGCTAGTTTATATGCTAAAATTTTACATATTATCCATATTATTTTGTATCTTGAGTGTTGAGGACAAGTTGAAGGTATCAAGCATTGGATCGTGAGCTTGACGATGGTCTCCTATGGAAGTCCAGAAGAGATAGGCTTCTAGCCTTTCTTTTGTTGGCATTTCCATTTGTCTAGCATACTTAAGATTAGAGTCGATTTCTGGGTGTCATTCTATCTTTTGTGGTATTACCCCAAACCATAGAGACTTATTCCATGTAACATAATTGGTGACTCATTATGGAATTGAGATCTAGAGTCTTAAGAGTACCTAGAGGCTTGCATTCATCAGTGGTAGGGAATACATCAATGTCTCTTGCTCGATGGATTCCTCAAGTGTTTGACCTCAACACCTTTATTCACACTTTTTGAATGTACACGATGCCTTGATTCCTACTTTCATCATCGATTGTCTTGTGTTTTTTAACGATATACCTCATTGACCGGTAATTAAAAGAAGTCTCATTGTTTTTGACTTCAAGTCCTTTGTTCACATGATGCATATGTGCACCAGCGACGACTAGTGTAGAAGACCTTCGGTTCACAGTAGAAAAATCTCATATCTGTTGCTGTCTTTTAGCGTACCAATACCTATATGGCCTCAGTTATCATGGAGGATTAGATTGTAGTTCATCTATACATATATCTTCAGTTGATTTTGAGACTAGACTCCACCGTGTCTTATTCATGACTATGACCGCCTATGACATTTGTCTACTTTGTATTTCCTATTTATGGCCATGAACAATTATCTTCTATGCATATTCACATGGATGTGCGGTGTACTTCAGATTGGTAGCCATGTGTACAGAGTTAATATGTATTGTAATATTCTAGGGGGTGGCTAGTTCGTCCAGTTGGGTCCTCACTACTCTACTTTTTGGAATTACAATGTATTTCGGCCATCATGATTGCTTCTCTAACCTCACACATTAGGGGGAATATGTTATAGCAATTTTTTTCCACACTCTATGCATCGTGCATTGATTTCCTTCCCTTTCCCTTTATAGACTCACTTTCCCCATTTTTCTCAATCCAAAGTTAGAAAGTCAAATTTTTATGCATATACACGTGATACAGTTATACAACTTGTGTATATGTAGCTTACTCCATTACAACCTGCATACATTGGGTTTTGTGCTCAAAATTAAAAATATTTTAGGTTTTCCATGCCAAGTCATGGGATACATAACCCTTGGCCTTTCGTATGATGGAAACACTGATTCGGATTATTTTCGGCACGAAATGAGATCGAAGATATATTAAAGAAATGCACAGAGATATCGCAGATATTCAATAATATAATAGAAATGTATCAGAGATGCAACCATAAACACAGATATACAGTAATACACGATTTCTATTAATGAAAGAAATGTACAGAGACTGTAAAAATATAGTGTGGAAGACTCGCTAGAATGGTGGCAGCTTATCTCTGAGAAAAGATGTGACGGCTACTCGCATTCGCAAGAAGATGATTACAATGAGGCTCTGAAGGACTTTTTACAATAAGAAGAAATTCCAAAAACCATAGACATCCAAAAACCTAACACTGGGAGATGAAGCGCCAAAAGTCATGTGGGCCCCGTTTGGGTAAGTGAGTACATCAACTTCCCGGGGTCGTAACTTTTGCATACGATCTCTGTTTTAGGTGTGTGATAGCGCGTTGGAAAGGTATCATCGAGGAGATTCATTTTGGGGGCTCAATCATGCCTTTGGCTATCATTGAGAACCTCTATCTCGAAAAACCTTCATTTGGGCCCTCAAAATGGCCTTGGAAGTTAAAACCTGCGAAAAATAGTAAATTGCCAAAATTGCCAGAAAGTCGTTTTGAGCCATTTCGAAAAGGTGGGTGGCCACCGATATCCACCTGGATCAAACACTCTGATTCTACCCTTCAAGTCACTTTGGAGGCTATAAATTGATCCATACACAAGCTTTGAAAGAGGAGAAAAACTAGAGAGAAAACACACTCTGGAGAAATTTCTCCTCATATTGAGTCTACATCCCTTTGTCCTTTAAGTTTGAACTTCCCTTATGTTCATCCCCCAAGCTCTCCCTATTTTGTGAAGGAGGAACACAATTACTCCTAAAACTTGTGAACTTGCCTTGTGGAGGATTGAAGTGGTGAAGGCATAGGTGGAGGGACTTAGTTTCTCGATTCCGTTAAGTGTCATTATAGAAGGTTGTCACCTATGTACTTCTGCTGATTATATTAATACAAATACTCTTTTCTTGTCCAATTATATGTCGTAAATATTTGTATTATTTTCCATAGGTAAATTTTTTGTATATGTTGAAGGACTATGCTAGTTTAGATGCTAACTTTTTATATATTATCCATATGCTTGTGTATCTTAAGTGTTGAGGAAAATTTGCAGGTATCAAGCATTGGATCGTGAGTTCGACGATGGTCTCCTACAGATGTTTGGAAGAGGTAGGATTCTAGCCTTTCTTTTGTTGGAATTTTGTTGGTGGGCGTTTATGACACATCGCCAACTGGAAGGGAATAGTTTGGTCCGAGGTTGTCTAAATAACCCAAGCCATTTGGAATAACTATCCCTGATGGGTTTAATGACTTCATTAGCTGATAAAGGGATCTAATATAAACTATGAAAATAAAATAACTAACCATGCATTAGCAAAGATCTACTATATACATTCACTATTCTCACTTTTATATAGAACATATACAAATAAATAGGTACACGATTTACGAGAAAAGTTGTAAACTAAGGTTGTACAAGAGAACCGAATCTTAGGAAAAATTAAATAGATCTAGAACATACTACTAATATAATTTTAACCTTGAAACTAATAAAATAAAATAAATGAATGTAAATAATAATGTTTTAACTTAAATAAACAAAGTATTTAAGCTTAAATGTTAATTTACATTCACAAAACATAAATCAAAACAAATAGAAAATCATTAATCTATGACTGGCCAGTATTTAAAGAGAACTTTTGGTTGTGCCATCTTGTATAACGCTGCTCCAACAAAATTTCTGTTAAGATAAATCTATAGCAGAAGGTTGTTTAATTCTAATATTGTGACAGTGTCATGATGAAAATCATTTTGACTGACAATTTAAATCTTATTTATAATGCAGAAAGAACAACTTTCAAATCACGATTCTTAGTGAAGATATAATAGACTAATCGAAAATAAGAAAAATCTCAATTGAACAATTATATCTTTATAAATCTGAATTACATGAATAAACTCAATATAATACAAGATTTATATCAAAATAATACAATCACCAATATCAAGATAATTGAGATAATAGACTCTTAAAGATTGAAAAAAATGATACATAAATGATAGCAATTAACCATATATTGATAAAAAAGACTAAAGCTAATTTAAATCAATGCATAATCAATTACTCAAAGAATATGAAGATATTATAATGAAACCAAAACCATTTTACTCACAGGACAAAAACCATTATGCAATATGGAATTTCATATTCTTCTTCATACTGGTCCATTCTCCCAAAATTCCAACCATCCGTTACTCCATTTGAAAAGAAAAAGTTTACAAAATAAATAATATACAAAAAAGAAAGGATAAAAATCCTTCTCTGAATTTATTGGATCCCCTTTGGCTCTGAACTTTCTCATATATTTATGCAATGAATGAACAGTCTGGGTGTCACTAATAATTTCCACCACCTGAAATTTGCCTCGTAAAGAAACAAAAATATCTCTCACATCGCGCATTTGTTTGGGAAAAATATCGTGAGTAAGCTAAATGGGTCCATTCTGAAGATGGTTTTTCAATTGTTTCTTCAGATTCCTCATAGTTTGGCTGAAATCAGTCTTGCAAAATCGTTTGTCTATTCTTGAACACATTTCCAAATCTTATCTATTTTTGCTCATAAATTATTCGCAACAATCCAATGTTATTTTTGGATCAATTATATTGAATGTATTTAGATAAGAAAATCAAGCCATGATCAAATCCATACCAAATATTGATAATAGAAACATGTGAAACAAAAACAAACCAATTTAATAACCTAAATATAAAAATTGTGAATAAAACAAAATCTAGAACAATAAAATTAAAATAATTTAAACTAAAAACTAACTATAGGTTGTAAACAAATATTGTTTATATTTTCCTTTCAAATATGATCTTAAAATTATAAAAGATTCAAGTTGACGGAGAGGATAAAAATATTAATTTTGGGTTTCCACAAAATCAAACAAATGATAGACAATTCTTTTATTTTTATTTTGAAATGAGATGCAAAATGATTTTTTTTTTTTAATTAATTAAACCCACCGAATGATTTTGTGAAAATGAGAAACCAACCAAGATATTATTTGATGAAGTATTGAACCCATTATTCAAAATAGTCAAACTTTCTAATGAGAAAAAACCGAACACATAATCATAATTTAAACGAAAGTAAACAGTTGATAAAAATTAATGTTTTTGTTTAAATTGAGATTTCTATGCTCGTTTCTAAATTTTAACATATACTCTTGTAATGAATGTCTCATACTATCATTCAAATTTGATCAAATGTGAATAAATGTCATAGAAAAGATGTTTCACAATAAGCCTTCTTCCTGTAAAATCATTGTTATTAATCCATGCCTTCAATCAAGCCATTCTCATAGTAGATAAATTCAATAAGGAAGAAGTAATAACAAACTCTCAAATTATGAAGCTTGTCCATCAACATAAAAAATATGTAAAAATCAAAACAAAATGGCCTTTAAATTTCATGAAATTCAAACCAAACAAAACAAAAGAATATAAACTCAAACCAACCTTAAAACAAAGAAAACCAATCCCAATCCAATCAAGTCAAAGGGAAACAAACGAAGAATCCAAGTAAAATTTTGAGGGACCCTAGATTTTGATTAAAGAAAAAGTAGGGGGTTGTTGGGGCCCAACACATTTCCATTTGTCTAGCATACTTGATATTAGAGTCAATTTCTTTGTGTCATTCTATCTAATGTGATCTTACCCCAAACCATAGATATTTATTCCTTGTAACACTGGTCTAAGTAGTTATACGACGTTAGAATTACAAATGTAGGGAATTCCATCTTTCCTGTTGTTTTGTTCTGTCTTTGTTACCTACAAAAGAGTGTTGGTGATGATCATTTTTAGCTGCCTATGGGCTCTGATACCATGTAGATTTTATGAGATACTTGCACATAATATATAGCTAACAATGAAGCATACACAACTTGTAATGGATGAAGAGAGAAGACAAAAAATGGAGAAACGAATGAAAGGATTTCTATTATCTGAGTAAGAGAATGATACAATATAAGTGATATACTATGTATGACACAACTAACTCACAATAGTAGCCAAGATAATGTACATTAAGAGTTTTCTAGAGATATGTGACACACACCGACAGTCACATGAGTCAACTTTCACGTACTCCTAGTTAACTGGTCATGGGATCATCAGTTAACTAGCCAAACTTGAGTGAAATGAAGAGGATACCACTCATACATGTGGAATGCACCTTACTAGTGATGATCCCAATGCAAGTGCATATTACTGGAGATTAGCTCGAGGTTAGCATACAACACTTGGTGATAAAGATAAGATTGACATGTAACACTTCACTCAACTAGTCTAATTGAATGGTAACTGAGAGTTGACTTGAGGGTGTGTGGCACCTTTTTATAGGGGATAATATACTCAATGAGGGGAGAATATATCATACTAAAACCTCAACATAGTGAACTAAACTTAGGAAAATAAAATGAAAGGAAAATCCTAGGCATGTGTAATATCTCCAACAGAGGTATGCAAGATCATTCAACAACTACACAAGGACCCTAGCTCCATGGATAATTTTGTATGGAATAATTATTTTCTATGGTATCATGATCGCCTATATTTATGTAAGAATTCCCAACTCAAACATAAGATCCTTCTGGAATTGCACACCTCTCCTATAGGAGGACATTCAAGATTCTTGAAAACATACATGTTACGATATTTTGTACCCTATGACCTTGGGTTTATGTCACAACAGATCATAACCGTATCTAAAAGAATGAACCTACCCTCCAATACACAAATCAATAAATAAATGATTACTTAGAACAAAGAAAGAAGGATTTCATACCTTGTATCCAACCGTTTCATGAAGATCCTCTCTCTCGACCTTTGACTTGCTCCAGGCCTTTGTCTCTACCAGCTTGCAAAAGAAACCAAGTAGATACTGCAAAAATATAGCTATCAAACTGAATGATAAATGAAATATGCAAAGAAAATTCAATATTTAAGAACTAGTTAAAAATAATTGCACATATATTGGAGGAAAATATAACTCTTTTATTAATTAGCATGAATAGGTGAGTTACAACCTGATTCTGACTGATGGCATTACCTTGAAACCAACCTCTTGAGTTCTTCCACTGAAATATTCAAGTATCAACTTAGGAATGGAGTACTTCCTCACATGACCCATAAGGGATAGGAGAACACCCAACAATCATATAGGAGAAAGGAAGAGATATTGGAAAGTAAATTTCTAGATCAAGGGATACTACTCAGAGATTCAGGGAATAAGGAAGCTTGCAAACTGACAACATGTTCTTGCACCAATGTTGGTTATGCTCATATATACCCCCATAGGTGCTTATATACCATCATAAATAGGTTGATATGGTTACATTCTGTTGTGTACGATAAATTGAAGGTTTAGGACTAGGAAAACCTGTAAACCCCACCCAAAGATACAAAATATTTTTATTTTTCACAAAATTGGGGATGTATGTGATTTGCACACCAGAAAATAGTGTATGTGCGTTAGTTGCACATGGATGAATAACATATGTACGTGAGTTTCACATGGATGAATAATGTATATATGAGAGTTTCACATGGATGAATAACTTATATTAACAAAGATACTACTTTTAAGATGATTTTGATGAATGAGAATGGGATTAAGGTTTGCAAGCTGAGGAATGGACTAGTCCATCTCACAAATGCAATCTGGGGAGAAAATTTGTGCTATAACAGATGCCCCCTAATGTGTGAGGTTAGAAGAGAAAATGATGGCCAAAATACATTATAACTCTGAGAGGTGAGGATGCACTGAAGTAAGTCCAAATCAAAGTACCCAAACAACTGATCCAATAATAGAACCTACAACAGAAATCAAGTAATAGTATTCTCTTTCTGAGTCGAACATACCTATGCTCATGAGTGATAGAAGCATGGTCATCAAATTAAGTACAATGTGGATCCACAGAGTATAAAAGGATAATTGATTTCCATGGCCATGAAAAATGTACACAGTGGATCCATGTGAGATATGAAAGTAGAAATCATGGCCACAAGAGAAATACACAATAGATCCATGCAAATGTAGATCATAGACACAAATGGATATGTAGTGGAGCTATGTATCAGAATCAAATCAAAGGATATCTGGAGCCAATTAAGTGAACAAACCGATCCTCTGCAAGTACCGATGTCATTGAGGGTGGAACAAACAATACATGTCGGGTAGGAGCACAAAATATGTGATGCTCGTACTTCACCCAGGGTCTTCAAAACAACCTTTCATGGTATGAGTCTACACTATGTGAATAAATGTGTTGAAGTCAAACACAGTTAGAAACCATTTGATTACCAATCATTAATGTATACCATTAACAAATGTGAGACAACACATCGATGATGATAATGGGTGTCTAGGTACCTAGTACAATATAATAAGTTTGAATAGAGGATATGATGTCAGACACTTGGTATAATCTACCGATTAAGGGACGTTGATGTATTCCCATTATCAATAGTGAGGGAACCTACCACTGAAGAATGCAAACCCAAAGGTACTAAAAATGACTCTAGATCCCTTTCCCAGAGAAATATGTATTGAAGTCGATAGGAAGAGATCCACTGAAAGGAGGGAATTGAGGCATCCCCCATCATCCAACACGAGGAGTAGTAGAAGGACACATATTTGGAAGAACTCAGATGAAAATATTGAAAGGACCAAACCGAGGTACAACTCTGACATATACCAAATGGAATATCACATAGTGTATACTCTCTAAATAGTATCCAATAATGAATATTAGTGACAAATATGAGGAATCCACCAATGGGGTCAAATGGAAACCAAGGTACCACATGAATCCCTATGAGTGACAATGTTTTTTGAAATCGAACACAAGAGAAACCACTTATTCAATGAACAATGATGGTTTGTCATATGCTAAGTGCAAGGTCACCTACCAATGATGTAAATAGGCCTAGGGTGAAACTCTAGGTCATACTCTCAAAGAAATGAGTCGTAGTCGAGAAGAGAATACCCACTAGTAAGAAGCTAATGAGGACCTTCTATACTAGCACGAGTGAGATACAAAGATACTTGTGAAAATGAGAAGTACTTGAAAGACATGGGAAGGCTGACTTGGAAAGTCAAGGATTTATGTAGAATGGCCGACTTAGGATGAGACTTCCCTTGAAAAAAAGCATGACACATTATGCGATTAAGGAAACATGGACTATAAACTGGGATATTCTTGTGACACACGAGGCATCGACAAATGCTCTATATGATTGGAAGAACAACCAGTTGGAGAAGATTATGCTAAAAAATGAGAAAAAGGCCTCTTAAATCCATACTAAACTAAATATTATTGAGACATTGACTCAAAGATTGTTCTTTGTTCAAGGATGATAGGATTGTTGCCAAACAAAGAGATAGACGTTTTCCATCCTCTTTTTTTGTTTTCTATTTTTTTTTGTCTTTTTTATATTATTAAAGCATGAAAAAGAATAAAATAATGTTATTGTACAATGGAAGAAATGAGTGCCATGGGAAAGCAAACTAGTTATAGAGCACACAGAACATACCTATTCTCAATGCAAGGAAAGCATGTGCAGGATATGGAGACTCGGGAGAAAGTTTCCTCCAAGGATATAGGTGTCAAGTTATAAAGGCTAGTATTGCAAGGCTAGTAACTTTTTGAGAATGCATATATCATGAGCTATATAACAATAAGTTGAAGCTGGAATTAAGCCCGAAAATAATGAGTGGTCAGTATGCAATACAAGTACAAGTAAACACAACAATGTTTTTTGAAGCCCCGTGGGTAACCAACCAACAATATATGAGAAGAAGATATAAATATTCGACATGAAGTCATGGAGGGACTAAACATGGATCTCGAGCCTATGAAATTATTTTATTATGGGCACCAACCCGTGAATAAGGTTCTAACTAGGGCACCCATGAATGGCAGGATCTACCACATGAATTGCAACACTTATAACAAACAAAGAAGGTTCTGTGTTGCAACTCAGTTGGGTCAATCATAAGGCCAAATGATTCAAGAAATGGATAATGAAAAAATGAATGAAGGAGAAAATCTAACATATATACTAATTTTGATATCATTACCTATTAGAATAGATCAACATGAAATAAAAGGTACCAAAGAAAAGTCTTCAAATTCTTGTATATAGGAAAAAAAAAATCACCAAGAAGTTAATAAATCTAATATAGAAACCTTCGATAAAAACATGTGCTATGGAATACGAAACTTGAAAATAAGAAACCCTAAAAGTACAATATGTAATGAGAAACACACAACCTTGCGACTTATCCATAGTAGTGCTCCAGGTAGATCCTATTTCTAGGCTCATGCCAAGGGTTTCTTTGCTAACCAACCTATAAAGTTTCCAGTTTGGGAAGAGGTCAAAAATCCATAATCATAGCTTCAAGGATATCCTCATCTGAAGGAAAATCAATATCCATGAAACTGGGTCTCGACAACACACAAATACCAAGGCTCAAGGTCTCACAAACAATAATATCAAACTCAAGAGAGAACACCAGATCACTCAAGCCAAAAGGGGAAAGCAAAGGCTTACATGCCCCTATTGGATACAACACCTGATCAATTGTTGATAATTGTTCTTGAGAAGGCTAACATGATTGTAAAGAATCCTTCTTAGAAGCAATTGAACATCGAGTATAAGACACCAATAATTCACCCATGGTGAGGAAGAGTCTACTCGAACACTAGGAATATACAAATCAGAAACCTGAGCTAAAGATGAACTAGGATGGTGATTATCAGATGAACGCTGATCAATAGTGACAATTCTTTCATTTTGAGGAAAATGAATCACATGAAAGAGCATAGACACCACAACATTCATTGCATACACATAATCTGTTAAGAACCAAACATCGATATAGCATAGAAAAACCTCAGGAAAAGTACTCAACGCCTTGAAAAAGAGATAATTTCAGATAATAAGCCTCTTCAAGGAGGCAACCTCCTTTTACCCCACTTAAATGTTCAAGTACAAGATGATTCAAAATGAAAATGTCTC
>ML776856.1:575605-611709 GCA_009831015.1 Picea engelmannii | reverse complement strand
AGGGCTTTCACCATAAGGGGACCACTTTGGAGTTCATCCATTTGTGCACCTTATCAATCATGATAAGACAATAATGAGTCATTTATACATTTTTCCAACAATGCATCATATACCAATGAAACCACATCGATCCATCTTCATCACATATCAATGACAACACATTGATCCATCTTCACCTATGCATTCTCGTCAAGGACAATATATATTATATTACATCAATCATCAATCAATAAATCCTTTGACATCAATGAATCACTTGACATCAATCAATCAAACCATTGGCATCAATGACAACATGATCCAACTATAAATATCTTTCGGATAACACTAAGAAGTTTCTTAGGAGGAGTCAAAGGCACATCTTGAAGTTAAAGGGAATTCTCAAAGAACAAAAAGAGAGTTCTAAATTAGAAGAAAATGAAGAAGAGATCACAAGACTAAAGAATGGAAAAGAAGACATGAATATAGATGATGAGATTAGAAAAAGTTTTGAAACCATTATTCATCTCAAGACCCAAATTGAAGAGGCCAAAAGAATAGAGGAACTATTGAAGATTCAAATAAATGAAAAGGAAGAGTCATGTTGTAAGCTAGAAGATGAAATTGTTGACCTTAGAAATAAGGTAGAGAAGTCAAACAAATTCTTGAATAGCTCAAGAATCTTGGATGAGATATTGGAAAGTCAAAGACCACCATGTGATAAATCAGGTCTTGGATACAAAGGAGAAGATACACATGTTGAAGCAAGCACCTCAAAGAAGCATGAGGTAAGTCCATCAAAGAAGGAAGACAATGTTGCAAAACAACCATCTACACAAGACAAAGAAGATTTCAAAAACAACAAAGAAAGGAAGACATCAAGAAGCTACTTTTGGGACACCAAAAAAAAGGTATGAAATTATTTTTCATGGGCATTGTTATTCATGTAATGGATATGGTCACAAATATTTTGAATGTAGATATTATGAAAGGAGATATAATGGAAGATTCTATAACACCACAAGGTGTTGGAGATGTTATCAAGTAGGACATATTGTTTTTCATTGTAACTCTATGAGATGCTACAACTGTAGTGGATTTGGCCACAAATCCCAAGAGTGTTGGAACACAAGAAGAAAGTCCATGATGAGGACTTCACATAGCATGGCTAGAAGAAGGAATGAAGTAAGAAAGGGAGATATATTTGAAAATATGGATGCTCAGAGCTCAATTTCTAAGGAGAAGGGTCATCTACAGAAGTGGGCGAAGAAGACAGAGTAGCTAGATCAGAATGAAAGACTGAAGGGAAGTACAAAAGTGTCATCTACTGAGGCACACACGGGTGAAAGTGGTGACAGTCGCATGCATACGAGTGCTGACCTTGAATAGGTCACGTACACATGCACTCTGTTGTGTAGCATGCCATGTATATGTTGTAAAGCCTTGGGAAAAAGACAATACACATGGCTTGGAGTTTGATGTGATGGTATAACTTTGTATTGCAGGGTATGACATTGTTTATTGTAGGTTCTGACACTATTTGCTACAGGTTTTCATGGTGAGAGAACACAATGGTATAATAAAAATATATATTGGGTGCATGGCACTAACCCAAGAGTATGGATTGATGCTAATCTGCTGGGATTAATCATTTTGTGATGTTGATGGTGGTGTACATGGCTGGTATATCTTATGATGTATTATTGGAAGCATATGTTGATATCATGGTGCATGCATTTTTCATATGGATTGGGCTACATGTTGAGACATATGGTTGGTGAGTTGATGAGGTGATCATGTTGTACATCATTGTTGATCTATAGCTGATGCATGATTGGTACTTTTCTAGTACATTGGAAGAGGCACCTACTAGCAGTTTGATTGGCACATGTTTTATGGAGGATTTGGAATACATATATGGGATTCATCATTTTGTGGTATTGGTGCATGGTAATGTACATGTTTGGTACACTCATATATGGCATATGCTTGATGATACTACACTATCGGTACTACTTGATTAGCACAACAATTGGCATTTGTTTGATATACATGATTGTGGCACTTGGTTCATGATGGAGACATATCACAAGTGATATGATACATTGTTTGGCATGTTGGTAGATGCACATGGTTGGCATATTGGTGGATGCACATGGTTGGCATATTGGTAGATGCACATGTTGGCATGTTGATAAAGGCATATGATTGATACATTCCATGGATGATATCTTTTGGCACATTGGATTATGTTGATGTACATGGTTGATGTACATAGGTATTGTGCATGACGAGCACACATTTTGTACAAGATGTGCTTGGTTTATATTTTGCTCATGATTCTTTATTTCATTGTTGACATATCTTTTGCTTCATGATGCTTGGTATGGAATGAGTTTGATGCATGAACAGGTACAAGAATTGTTATATGGTAGCACAATGTTCATCTTGTAGAAAAGATAGGGGAGACATACCCATAGGGGGATTCATTCTTCTTCCCATGATTCTAGGAGGAGATATTTATCAGATGCATACCTAGAAAAGAGCCCTATACTTGAATAAAGAGCACATGATCATAATTTCAGGGGGAGCAATGGTCACAGGGGGAGTATGTTCGATGTATCTTTAGCATTACATCAGAGTGATATCCCTTGTTCAAAAGGGGAGAGATTATTCAAAGGAATATCAAAGGAATTCAGATAGGGGGAGTAGCCCCAAGGAGATTTCAAGCAAGGGGAGTAGCCCCAAGGAGATTTCAAGCAAGGGGAGTAGCCCCAAGATGAGAATGGCCCTTTGTCATTGATGTCAAAGGGGGAGAGTTAATCACATTGATGTGATTGATGTTTATTGATGGGGAGATAGTTACATTGACTATTGATGTAGAGCATTCCTTATCTACATGTTGACATCAATAATTGGTAATTGGTGTTGACATAAATGTTGGTATTGCCATCAATGACAAAGGGGGAGATTGTTGGATCATGTTGTCATTGATTCCAATGGTTTGATTGATTGATGTCATTGATTGATGTCAAGTGATTGATTGATGTTAAATGATTGAATGATTTATGATTGATGTAATATAATATGTATTGTCCTTGATGAGAATGCATAGGTGAAGATGGATCAATGAGTTGTCATTGATACATGATGAAGATGGATCGATGTGGTTTCATTGGTATATGATGCATTGTTGGAAAAATGTATAGATGACTCATTATTTTCTTATCATGATTGATAAGGTGCACAAATGGATGAACTCCAAAGTGGTCCCCTTATGGTGAAAGCCCTCACGGGAAGACGCTTTGCGGATTGAGTTATCCTAGAAGAATGGTTGGAGGACCCATGCTCTCATTATTGTCTTATCATGATTGATAATGTGCACAAATGGATGAACTCCAAAGTGGTCCCCTTATGGTGAAAGCCCTCACGGGAAGACACTTTGCGGATTGAGTTATCCTAGAAGAAAGGTTGTAGGACCCATGCTTGTATGCAAAATAATGAGATGAATATCAAGGAAATTGTTGGTCAAAATATCCTATATGTATAGTGCTTTTCATGCCATTTCTGGTGGTATGTAGAACATCACATAACTCCTCACGGTTAGAAAGTTATGGCCATGCGAAGTTGGAGACCCCAGGTTTGGGTAATGGACCCAAGTTTGTTTGATGGGTAATGGTATGAGTTATGATATATTTTCAGACAATACTATTCTATATGAATAGTACATGTCATTCCACTTATGGTGGTATGTGGAATGTCACATAACTCCTCACGGTTTGAGAGTTATGGCCTTACGAAGTTGGAGGACTCTCACATGTCATCTAAAAGCCCCAAAAGGTCAAAGTAGTCAAAGTTGTTTAAGGGATTTTAAAAGGTAAATAATAAAGTGGAGTGATGAGTGTACTATAATTAAAAGTGAATACAAAATAAATTATTTAAATAATAAATTTAATGGAGAAATTAGAAGTGGGTTAACCCTAAAATATGGAAAGTGGGGCCAAGTGACCTAGAAGATGTTTTTAAGGAAGCTACTTGGAGAGTATAAATAAGAGGCAAGGCTCTCTCATTTTAATCACACTTGAGAATATTGAATATCTATATGTGTCTAAGGTAACCAAGGATATATAAGCTGAAATTAAGAGGAAAGGTCAATAAAAGATGGCCGAAATGCAAGGAAGGATAAATTCTTTTGATGATGCTTTCTAAGGTATGTTATTTACAGGTCATCTCACCATTTTCGCTATAAATTTGTTTCTATAATGATTCAGACCATGAAATTTGTATGCCATTGAGAAAACATACCCAAGAAGCTGTGGTAAGACATTCATCTTGTGGGTCTTTGTATATTGGGAGTTACACTCCGTGGAAAATAGGGTTTGTGAGTAGTCTTGAAACTAGGCAAAAACATGTGTTTCGGGTAAAAATGTCATAACTTCTTCATAACAGATCCAAATTCAGTGAGATAAAATGTGTTGGTTAGGGTACAGTCTATAGTATGATTTGTAATAGTTTTAGATCAATTCAATGAATATTTTGTGTGGGCCACTCTCTACAAGGTTGATCTCTAGAATAAGCCAAAATTCAACAAGGTATGCCAGTTTTGCTATAATGCCTTTTCTGAGAGGTTCCAAGTAGTGCCACATGGAGGAATTGCATTAAACACACTGAATAACATTGTGTATCAGTTTTGTATATTTATTCATTACAGGTACAAAGTTATGATTATTTCAATTTGGGGTTGTTGACTAATCCAAAACTAGTCATGGTTGAGACAAGCAGTTGATGAGTTGGCACATACATGAGGTGTATAGTTTATGATGTTGGTAAATATTGATGATTAATTGTTGATGATTATTTGACACATGATTGGTATATACTTGGTACATTGTTGTATGCACTTGTTTATGGTACAGGTTGATTATAGGTTGTTTGGCACATGTTGGTGCATGGTTGATGCACTTGTTTATGTTAACATATTGATATCTATTGAGGATTGTTGCCTCACCTTAGTTGGTGATAAGAATGTAAGCCGAGTCTTGCATATAGAGATGGTGCTCTTGTAGAGTTGTACTCTATTCAGTTGTTGCTGAAAACCCCCCAGATTAAAGTCCATAATAAAAAGAAAAATTGTACATACATCTTGTGTTCTTTGTGTTCCTTGTGGAGATTATTTGTTAATGATATGTTGCTGGTATGTATTCACATATAACTGATTATAAATTACAACAATGAGTAATGAGCAAATGTTGAATGTTAACTAAGGAGTTTTTGTGTAAGAGAGAAGTCTCGGGAAAAAGATCCCCACACTCATTCACCCCCCCCTCTAAGTGTGGTAGGTGTGTCCAACATGAATAATGTATGTATGTGACTGGAACTAAAGTGAATCACGTATATATGTGTTTCATACAAATCCAAAGTGCATACACCTTAGCAAAAAATAAAAAAAGAGAAATTTCAAATACCAAGGAAGCTTATAGAAACTGGAAATGACTTCTGAGGTAGTAAATGCTCGACAACAAGCCTAGAAAATAAGAAAAACAAGAAATCACAAGATCCCTTAAACTGACCCAAACTAAGAGGAAAAATTTCCCCAATATGGTTGCCAATTCTGTTACGATATTTTATACCCTATGACCTTGTGTCTATGCCACAACAAATCATAACCATATCTAAAATACTTAACCTACCCTCCAATATACAAATCAATAAATAAATGATTACTTAGAAGAGAGAAAGAAGGATCTTGTACCTTGTATCCAAACATTTGATGAAGATCCTCACTCTCGACCTTTGACTTGCTTGAGGCCTTTGTCTCTACCAACCTGCAAAAGAAACCAAGTAGATACTGCAATAATATAACTATCAAATTAAATTATAAATGCAATATGCAAATTTAGATTTGTAAATAAAATTCAACATATAAGAACTATTTAAACATAACTGAACATAGTTTGGAGGGAAATATAACTATTTTATTAATCAACATGAATAGATGAGTTACAACTTGATTTTGACTGACGACATTTCCTTGAAACCAACTACCCGAGTTTCTCCACTGAAATCTTCAAGCATCAACTCAACAATGGAGTACTTCCTCACATGGCCCATAATGGATAGGAATACACCCAACAATCCATATAGGAGGGAGGAAGAGATACTAAAAAGTAAATTTCTAGATCAAGGGATACTACTCATAGATTCAAGGAATAAGGAATCTTGCAAACTAACAACATGTTCTTTCACCAATATTAGCTCTCCTCATCTACAACCCCATATGTGCTTATAGACCATCATAAATAGGTTGATATGGTTCCATTCCATTGTGTATGGGAAATTGGAGGTTTAGGACCTGGAAACCCGTAAACCCCACCCAAAGATACAAAATATTTTTATTTTTCACAAAATTGGGGATGCATGTGATTTGCACACTAGAAAATAGCATATGTATGTGAGTTACACATGGATGAATAACATATACCAACAAAGATATTGTTTTTAAGATTATTTTTATGAAGGAGAATGGGATTAAGGTCTGTAAGCTGAGGAATGGACTAGGCCATCTTACAAATTCAATCTGGGGTGGCAATTTGTGCTATAATAATACCACATGATCAAGAAGGATTTTTTCTAGGAAGGTTTTAAAATTGATGTTCAAAAGTTTGTGTCTGAATGTTTGGCCCACCAACAGAATAAGGGAGACACAATGAAGACTCCAGGTCTCCTACAACCATTATCTATACCAAGTCAACATTGGGAATAAGTTTCAATTGATTTTATTACAGGTTTACCCAAATCTGAAGGAAATACTGTCATCGTGGTAGTAGTGGATCAACTGATAAATTATACCCATTTTTTCTGTCTTTCTCATCCTTTTAAATCAAGAATAGTAACCACACAATTTATGGAAATAGTTCAAAAGCTACATGAAGTCTCCAAGATTATTGTAAGTGATAGAGATTCAATTTTCACGATAAATTTTTGGACTGGATTTTTTTCTTGTTTGGGTACTCAATTGGATCACAATTCATCTTACCACCCTCAATCCGATGGGAAAACTGAGATTGTGAATAAATGTCTAGAAGGATATCTTCATTGTTTTGCATCTGATAAATAAACACAATGGGTCAAGTGGTTTCGATTGGTGGAATGGTGGTACAACACATCCTTCCATACTTCATGAAAAGTGTCCCCATTTCTATCACTTTATGGATATAATCCTTCATCCATTACATCAACATTGAAAGGAAATAGAAATGTCCAAGCAATGGAGGACAACATAGGGAACAAACAATAGGTCCTCAAAGTATTGAAGGAAAACTTGGTTATGGCACAAAATAGGATGAAACAACAAGCAAATCAACATTGCAGTGAAAGGGAATTTGAAGTGGGGGATTGGGTATTTTTGAGGCTACAACCATACAAACAAATGTCCCTCAAGAAACAAAATAAGGACAATAAATTAGAACCCAAATATTATCCCCCCTATAAGGTTTTGCAAAGGATTGGAAGTATGGCTTACAAATTGGAGTTACTTCCATCTTCACATGTACATCCAATATTCCATTTTTCTTTCTTAAAGTGTTGTTTTTCTTCATATGATATATAATCAATATATTATTACCATGATGAGTGTTCCATATGTAGGGAACATATGGTGACCATCCATTAAAGGATGTGTCCCTTGAATAATCAATAACTATTTAATATTATTATTTACTTATTATATATGATATTTAATAATCAATAGTTATATTATTGATTATTATTCTAGGAGAGTGTCTTCCCGATGTTGTCCAAAAATCAACACTCCCTCTCAATGAGGGAGACATTTTGCATCATGCCAAGCTTGTCTCTGAAGTATACAAACTTCAACCTAGACTCATGACACTTGTATGTCAGTCTTGGGAGACGTCTCTCTCTCTCCCACCTGAATCGAGGAGAAACTCCTTCTGCAGATCTCCCTTTTGAGCCAATTGACTCTCTTTGAGATGAGGCTCACTCTGGGTCTGCATGTAATAACATATATTATATTGAGTCTTTATCATTCCTTGTGAAATCACCATGACTAGGACAAAGACCACACCAGGATCTTTCATGACCACAAGTACACACCTATGAGTGAATGTTATCCTGATGCTAATTGACACATGGAAACCACTTGAAGAACCTCTAATCCATATTATTCCTTGTCATGATCAAGGAAGGACTATGCCTGGGCCCATTTACCACAAGTCTACCTTTATGATAAATGTATCCTATCACCTTTGGTCCGCAGACTAATATAGGAGAAGTTCCTCCCGATGATGAAACATCAACACTCCCTCTTAGCTAGGGAGGTACCTTTCCATAGTAGTACACAACTACTATCCAGAGATATGTAGTCTCTGCAAGTGGTACACAACAACCATAGTAGAAAAAGGTTTGTCATACATAACACTCCCATGTGGACTTCTAGAGGCTGCTCCCTCTAGGAACACTTAGGGTCAACTCCCCTTAGTGTGTGATGTCAAGGGTCAATTGCCTTGACATGTCCTCATGTGCTCTCCACATGGGATGTTGGGTTATAATCCCAAATGCACTTATCCCTTCTTGAATAAGTGTCCACTTATCCCTTCTCAAACAAGTGTCCTCACAGATCAAATCAACTCAATTCATAGAGGAGTACGATCTGGAGAATGTTTGTCACACATGACACTCCCATGTGGAATTCTAGAGGCTACACCCTCTAAAAACACTAGGGTAAACTCCCATAGTGTATGAATTCAAGGGTCAAATCCTTTGACATGTCCTCATGGGATCTCCACATGGGACATGTCCTCATGTTCTCTCCATAAGGGACATTGGGCTATAAGCCCAAACAAACTTATCCCTTCTTGGATAAGTGTCCCACTTATCCCTTCTCAGATAAGTGTCATCACAGATCAACTCAACTCAGTTACAAGGGAGTACAATATAGAGAATGTCTGAAGAAGATGAAAATATAAACACTCCCTCTCATCGAGGGAGGCATTCTCTACGATGACAAGTCTGTCACGGTAGTAATTGAACTTCATCCTGGTTTGGTAAGAACATGAACAACCTGCTCATCTGTAGGAAGGTATTGCACCAATACTTCCTTCCTCTGCACAATGTCTCAGATGTGATGGTACTTGATCTCAATGTGGTTCAATTTTTCATGAAACACTAGATTCTATGAGCTTTTCACACAGCTTTGGTTACCATAATGAATAATGGTGGAATCTAACACATGTTCAAATAAATCTGCAAGGAGATTATGAAGCCACACTGCTTCATAGATTAACATAGTTAATGCAATGTACTCTCATTCTGCTGTGCTCAAAGACACAAAAGTACGTTTCCCTCTACACCAGGAAACCATGGAATATCTCAAAGTGAAGCAACACCTGAAGGTGCTCTTTCTGTCCACTGCGATCCCTTCCCAATCATAGTGAATATATTCCCGCCATATCATATCAATTCTAGAAGTATATCTTAGACAATGTCCAACTGTGCCTTGCAGATATATCGGCACATGCTTCACAACAATCAGCTGACTCATAAACTGGTTAAGTGCACTCACTGCATAGAAAATATTTGGTTTGGTGTTAACTAGATATATCAATTATCCAATCATCTGTCTGTACAGATTCAAATCAATTTCGTCAGAATAAGAAGAAGACACACTTAGTTTCTTCAGATTCGTCACCATTGGTGTAGCCATGGGCTTCAAGTTCAACATCCCAAACTTCTTGAATATCTCAACTGTGTACTTCCCCTGACTCAGGAAGATCTTATCAGTTCTTTGCCACACCTCTATTCCTAAGAAGTAGTGCATCATACCAAGGTCCTTCATCTCAAACTTAGAGGCCAATGCATACTTGCATTCAACAAGGCTCTCTATATTGGTGAGGAATAAATCATCAACATAGAGAACCAAAATCAGGGACTCACCATTAACAGTCTTGTAGTATAGGTTGGGATCGACAACACTTTTATTGAAGCCCCAAAATCATTAGGTGTCCATCAATTCTCACATACCAAGATTGAGGTGGTTGCTTGAGTCCATAAAATTCCTTCTTCAACATGCACACATGAGACTCCTTCTCATGTATCATGAAACCATTTTTTTTCTCCATGTATACTTCTTTCTCAATATCTCCATTGAGAAAGTTTGTTTTTACATCCATTTGAAGTACTCTCCAACACATGGATGATGCAGGGAAATAATCATTCGGAAATAAGTGTATCGAGCAACAGAAGAAAATGTTTCCTCATAATCTACTCCCTCCATCTGAGAGAATCCTCAAGAAACAAATATCATTTTGTGCCTCTCGATGCTCCCGTCAACTATGTGTTTGATCTTGTATATCCATTTGGAAGTCACTACAAAATTCCCTCTGGGACTCTGTAGCTGTTGAACACTGAAACTGAGATTAAC
This sequence comes from Picea engelmannii, assembly GCA_009831015.1. Taxonomy (NCBI): domain Eukaryota; kingdom Viridiplantae; phylum Streptophyta; class Pinopsida; order Pinales; family Pinaceae; genus Picea; species Picea engelmannii. The sequence continues at coordinate 601,289 of ML776856.1, read as the reverse complement.
TTCTCTACTCTGTCAGCAACTTCCCTCCTCTGGGGCTTCTCTCTATGGATCTGGCTCCTTCTCTCTCTCTCTCTCTACAATTGCTTCCTCGACAGCTGCTCTATATGGAACTGAGAGTGGCTCAATAACTTCTCTCTATGGAGTTGGAGGTGACTCCTCCTCTATCTCTACTCCCTCTGACAGTGAAGGTAGCTCGTCCTCCATCTCTAGAGGTAACTCAATCTCTTCTCCCTCTAGATGTAGTATTGCCTCCCTTTCTCAGAGTGCCACTACATACACCATAATTGTCTCTGCTATCTGGTATAATCCTATCCTGGAGGTATACTGCTCCTAGAGACTTCCTATCTCTGAGCATCATGTATGGTAATGTCTCTCTTTGACATCATGTTGGAAGGTCTTTCTCGCCATGTCTGCTTCGCTGCATGAGCCAACTAGATCCTTCTTATTGTTTTAACAATGCTATGACTCTAGTCTGGTATGTGGTCTCATTGCCCACTAACCATGTCCCCCTTCTGAAGACTGCACCAGAAGGAGAGAAGATCAAGGGGATTAATCTCCTTTTCTCTTTCATTTCTGGCAAAATGGAAATATTGATGGAATGCATAACATTATTGAGCACCCATACCAATAAATGACTCAAATAAAATAAGACATATTCTGGTCTCTCGTACCAGGGAAAATGGTCTTTCAAACAATTAAGGGTCCATGTATCAAGGATAAAGACCCTTGTTGCCAGTTGTCTTGCTTCCCAATGTCTACTACAATCACTTATGTCATGAGAAACTAAATTCACCAATAGTCTCATGAAACTTTGATTTCATAGTGAATCAACATAGGCTCAAGCATCTAAACAAATGAATCCACAGGGAGATTTCGAAGCCATATTGCTTCGCGAACCACCACACTAGCTTCTATGTACTCTGCCTCTATTGCACTAGGTGCTATAGAATTATTCTTCCTACTAAGCTAGGAAATCATAGAAGAACCTAAGCTAAAGAAACAACTTGAAGTGATTTTTCTATCAATGCACTCCCTTTTACACAGATCAATGGGATTTTTTTCCCCATTGGAAAAAAATCTCTACATCCTTCTCTTCTTCATTAACAAAGTCTTCGCGCTCAAGCCTTTCATGCGAGGCAATAAAAAATTATCTTTTGAGCTTTATCCATTGCTTTTCGTGAATGCCCATGAACATATACCGACCTCATGAATGAACAATTACATTTTATGCCACATGAAGTTGCATGACATAATATGAAATGAACAACAACTTTCAAAAGGGATTTAAAATCTCTCAAGCATGTCTCCCACACAGGCCTACTGCTTTGTGGATTGGAAATTTTCATCTTACCTGTTACAGGGTCTCGTTGCTTTACCTGAACTGTCTGAGCATACAAAGGGTCCAGGTCCTCAGTGCACCATTTCATGGGTTCCATGAGTGAATTATGTGCTTCCTCTCATAGTAGACCAACCACAATCCTCTTCTTGTTGTAGTTGAGCTACTGCTTGAACTTAGTCGAGCTAGAGCGCTTATAGTTTTCCTCAGTTAACAGGTCGTGAAGAATGAAAAAAATCGACAGTCCCATAACTAATATTATAGTCATATATTATTTTCCATGAACTTAGCAGTGTCGGCATATCCATTTTCCCATGACAGAAATAGACACGATAATCTCTAGATCAGATAACGTCTTAGCTGCATTGTTCTTGTGATATTAATTTCTCTTGCAGTATGGCAATAGATAGCCAAGTAATATACAATTTGCATTATAAATGCATCATGCGATTTGAAACAACATGAGCCTCGTAGGTTTTGGCATCGTTGACAGTCAAACCCCCGACCTTGGCCCTCTTCCTTCATCGTCTCATGAGCTTCTGAGGGTTGTGTCACTACCACTGATGAAGCTGCATTGAATAATTCCATACAATCTCAGCGCATGAGCTTGTCTGTGTCACCAGCGAGCTTCGATTTTAGTAAATTTATGGCCATGGCACCAAGCGTGGGAAAATGCAAAGCCCAACACGCCCATCAAACAACCACATGGAGTGGAAAAACAACTTATTACTACAGAACAAGTCATAGCTCACACTGCCATAAACACACCATGGTAATCACCTTACAACAACTATATATTCTCCTACTCTTGTATATGTTTCCATTTCTCTTCTATTTCCCTGTGCCCTCCCATGAGTGAGTTAGGCCTAGTCTTGCTCTGATACCATGTTGTTTTTCTTCATAAAAGATATAATCAATATATTTTTACAATGATGAGTGTTCCATATATAGGGAACATATGGTGACCATCCATGAAAGGATGCATCCCTTGAATAATCAATAACTATTTATTATTATCATTTACTTATTATATATGATATTTAACAATCAATAATTATATTATTAATTATTATTCTAAGATAATGTCTTCCTGATGTTGTCCAAACATGAACATAAATAAGGTATTTGGAAACAAGTTCCCAGCCCAGACTATTTTACCAAAGATAAATGAAGAAGGAAAAACCATACTAGAGACACAAACAATCCTTGAAATAAGAATTAAGTAGCTGATAAATCAAGCAATTACATAGTACCTTGTCAAATGGAAGAACCTACTAGTGGAAGAGGCGTCATGGGAAAATGAGTTCTTCATGCAGAAGCACATGTGGTTAGTCAAGTGTTGAGGAAAACACTTGTTTGAAGGGGAGGGACATGTTAATACCTATACAAAGCCCCAAGTTATGTATAAAACCCCTTATTAAGCCCTAAATATTGAATTATTACATTTCTAGTGTTATATATGTGTAGTTCATCTAGAACCCCTGATTGCACCCTTTCATCATAATTGCAACCCTTTGTCTCATATATATATATATATATATCAAGGAGACCTAGTATTAGGAACATCTTATCTCATCTCATATTGTATTATGAATTGGATATATTGTAAAAGGAGGTTTTCCCCTCGAAGTGGACTATACTTCATTGACTTCTTATCATTTTTAAGGCATTGGATCATAACAATATGAAAGGTATGATGGAGGTGAGGTTTTCCTAGGTGATGAATCTATAGCCAAAATAATAGGATGAGGAAAATTAAGGTTGAATCTCATGGATAGGAGGATTAGAACACTCCCTGGTGTGTTTTTCACATCCCAATATTGGCCAAAAATTTGATTTCTGTAAGGAAAATGAATGATGCAGGGGTAAAAATAGTGTTTGAGAAAGTAACCTATAGGATGGTTCGAGGAGAAATAGTGTTTTTTAAGGGAGTTTGGTTTGGAACTCTGTATAAGATGTAAGGAAGAACTATTAGTGATGGGTGTAGTAGTTACATTGTTCCTGATATTGGATTTGAAGAAGAAAAAACTCCTATAGTCTCTGCAGAAAAGATTATTTTGTCGCATCAAAGGCTATGACATATCAAGGAGAAGGGAATTCAAGTACTACATGGTAAAGGTATAGTTTATGGTACGTCTAACTCCTCTCTAAATTTTGATTTTTGTGAACATTGCATATATGGGAAGAAGAATGCGGTAAGATTCCCCTCTAGTGCAATGAGGGTAGAGGGAATTTTACAGTTGATGCATAGTGATGTGTTTGAACATGTGTCAATTCTATCACTGGGAAAATATGTATACTATGTCTAACTTATAAATGACTTCTCTAGGAATACATGGATATATTTCCTCATGAAGAAATCTGAAGTCTTTGATAGGTTTAAAGAGTTTAAGGATACTTTGGAGAATGAAACAAAGAAAATAATTAAGGTGCTGAGGATGGACAATGGTGGAGAGTTCTGTTGAAATGAATTCAAAGAATTTTGTAAGAAGTGTGGTATAGTAGGGTAGAATACTACTCCATATTGATCTGAAATTTAACTTGATCTAAAATTCAAGATCCTTTAACCATTATTCACATGTGAATTTTTAACTGTTAACCATCTTTGTAATGCAAAATTAAAGAACATCCATCAAGCAGATGAGCACATAAACATGTAAGCAAACCATCTATGAACAAGAATTGGCAACGGAGTTCACCAGATCCCCTGGCTACATCTTCGGGCCACTTTCCAAATGGGAAGGCTGATAGATTAAGTATTCAAATGCTTACAAAGTGACTTCTGATTTCTGTCTCTCATATACAGTAACAGACTTCAACAACAACTGCAAGATGAAATTATGAGACTTTTAAGTATGAAAATGGATACTTTTCGGTGTATCTGAAATATTCTGTGAGCACTTTTCTGTTTGGATGCTTGAATGCAAAAACTGAAGCTGGATCTGGAATCCTTGTGAAAAACTGAGACTTTTGAGTATAAAATCGATATATTTCAGAAACTGGACTCCGAATGCCCTTCTTGGCACAATTCCCAAAATATGTCTGATCGTACAGTCCGTATGGCCCCAATATGCGTGCAAACTTAGAACCACCTCGATCTACGTGCAAAACCACCTCAGTCTACGTGCAAATTCACTTCGGTTACTGTGTAGAACCACCTCGGTTCGCATGCGAAACCACCTCGATCACTGTGAAAAACCACCTCGTTCTACATGCCAGTCTCTGCCTGCATCAAAACTCCTCCACCTCCTCGGGATTCATGCCCATGCTTCATTTAAATAATGAAAAAAACAATGGTTTTAGGGAGGCACGAGCTATGGGCCACGCGCCCTCCAAAATCCCCCAAATCTCGACAACTTTTAAGGTTTTCGCGGCACTTCTTGCCACGTCCCATGGCAGTGGCACGTTGGTAGCTATGGTTGTTAGGGGGGCGGAAGTCTCGGGGTCAAACCTCCAGGCTTCTCCTCCCACCGCATATGCTTTGATATAACATGTGATTTGAACTTTGGTTTTTGGCACAATTTGGTTTAATACATATGGTATATATGTATTATATACATAAGGTTTTTGGAATATAGTTTTAACATATGTTTTGGGTGCATCATATGGTTGACACATTATAACATATGATATGTTTTAACATATGTGTTTTGGGTTTTTACATATGGTTGGTGCATTATATGGTTGGCATTTATCACATATGGTTTGGTTTAATATAACATTTAAATAGCAAGGGGGTGCCTCGGTGTTGGAAAGGTCAAGGGCTAGGCCCTTGACCACCTGTTTTTTTTTCCAAAACATGGGGTCATGGTGGCCTTTTCACAAGGTCTTGGGTTCAATTCCTATAGCCCCAAATTACATTTAATCATTTCTAACCATTTTTCACCATCTTTGACGAAACTTCCACTGCTGATATCTTTGTCATCTGGAGGCCATTTTTCCTGAAACGAACGTCACCGGAAAGCTGCTGACGATCTCTTCCACTTTGTAAGCTTTACTTTTCATTTTGAATACTTTAACTCTATCGAATTTTGATATGATCTACCTAGATCAAACCTTCCCACTGAAAAGCTTTTTGGCCACAAAAAGTATGAAATCATTCAGAAAATAAGTGAGGACATGTTTGTCTCACTTGTCCTGTATCACCTATCCATTCTTCCTAGAACCTGTACATCTGACTCAACAATACCACAATCTTGTCGGACCCAACCACATACTACTAATGAGTAATAAGCTGAATATAAATATTGAACCTATGAAAGAGATTGTACCCAAACCATGCTGACTTTTAACCATAGAAACACTATCAACCAAAACAGTTGCATTGTAATGAAATGACTCTACCTTTTCATGCTTAGAATTCTTTTCTTCCTTACATTATATAGACATATGTGCCAAATTCCGACTTTCATTAACAACCCTTTTTAATTGTTGTGAAGTGCTCAATGATTTGTCATTTTTGAATGAATGTGAATGCACTATGTACTCAATTCCTTCTTTAAACAAGTGATACTAATTATGTTCTCGATAGAAGATCACTTTTTGATCATATAAGTATGGACTACCCAACACAATTCCATAGATATCTAGTGGGACCACATCAAATTCAACCTCATCTACAAACTTAGATGTAATTGCAAACTTTAGATCACATTGTTGTGTTGTAATCTTTTATCTTTGCATACCCAACCTAATGGATAAGGTTTCTTGTGTGGTTTTGTTGTTAATCCCAATTGCTTAACTACTTCTTCTGAAATAATATTAACTTGAGATCCACTATCTATTAGTGTGTCGACCTTTGTTTGTTTTGTAATCACTCTTATATGAAACAATGCATTCCTCTTTCTATCCTTAGAATTGTCATCATCTTTAGAAGTAGAAGCACATGAAGAAGCAATGTTAACATCATTATCAACAATAGATTTACCTTTCACACCTACGATTGTTATCTTTGTTTCATCCTCAGAATCTGATCCAAGGTCCTCAACGATAACCGTGGCTATTTGCTTCCCCTTCCGATACTTAAACCACTTCAGTTTCATTTCAAGATGTAGCTTCCAACACTTTGCCTCTTCATGCCCTTGCTTTTGACAATGCGAGCATGTAGGTCTCTTATCACCCTTCTTCATTGTAGCTGCATGTTTAACTTTCCACTTTTCCTTGCCTTCTTTTGCCTGGATGGGTTCAGCTGAAGAAACATCATGAACACTCTTCCCTTTTGACTCTGATTTGCTTGAACACATCCCTCATCAAGGTTAGTCAGATTAAACATCAATATCATATGATGTAAATAAGTATGCAATCCTCCTATATATTTGAGAAGAGTTTCCTGAGTGTAGAGAGGTATACCAAGTACCAATGCTCTTTTTCGAAATTCTTGTGTGTATTCTTGCACACTTTTTCCCTTACTTTGTCTCCAATTCTGCCAATCCATCATAGCTTGTTGCATATACCCTAATGGATAAAATTTCTTTTTAAGTGCTGACATGAACTCATACCAAGAGGAAACGGTTTTTCCTTTTTTGGCAAGATCCTCTTGAGATCTGATCTCCCACCAAATGAGAGTAGTCCCTCCAAGTCAGAGAGAAGCCAACTGAATTTTAACAACATCTTCAGTAAACTTTTGAATCCTACAATAAACTTCAATTTGATGGATCCAATTGTCCAATTTTTCAGCATTAAGCTCTCCATTATACATAGGTAATTCAAACTTAATATCAAGCTTTAAATGAGGCATATTAAGATCAACTTTTGTTTTTTTCTTTTCAAATGGAGAAGGAATAGAACCATTGAGAAAAGATGGAGAAGTTGGTGGGGTTTTAGGAGGTTCCTCACCACTCTTTTTTACCTTCTGTATGAGATGGTCCACCTTGTTCACCTTTCTTTCAATCTTGATAGAGCTCCTCTACCATCGTTTGCATTCTCATGAAAGCTTTCAAAAATTCCCCTTCAGAAGGGATAGAAGAAGCTACTTCTTCTCCTTTTGGTGAAGACATCCTTCCTCTTCTTGATCCAATCTCTGGATCAAACTCTTCAAGTTCTCCTTCACCACACTGAAGCTTGGATCTTGTTAACATCAACTCACAAAGCAATGGTTAACCTCGCTCTGATACCAACTTGATCTGAAATTTAACTTGATCTAAAATTCAAGATCTTTTAACCATTATTYGCATGTGAATTTTTAACTGTTAACCATCTTTGTAATGCAAAATTAAAGAACATCCATCAAGCACATGAGCACATAAACATGTAAGCAAACCATCTATGAACAAGAATTGGTAACAGAGTTCACCAGACCCCCTGGCTACGTCTCTGGGCCACTTTCCAAATGGGAAGGCTGATAGATTAAGTATTCAAATGCTTACAAAGTGAATTCTTATTTCTGTCTGTCATATACAGTAACAGACTTCAACAACAACTACAAGATGAAATTCTGAGACTATTAAGTATGAACATGGATACCTTTCGGTGTATCTGAAATATTCTGTGAGCACTTTTCTGTCTGGATGCTTGAATGCATAAACTGAAGCTAGATATGGAATCCTTGCGAAAAATTGAGACTTTTGAGTATAAACTCGATATATTTCAGAAACTAGACTCTGAATGCACTTCTTGGCACAATTCCCAAAATCTGTCTCTGATCGTACATTGCGTACGGCCTCGGGATGTGTGCAAACTCAGAACCACCTCGATTTGTATGAAAAACCACCTCGGTCTATGTGCAAATTCACTTCAGTTACTGTGCAGAACCACCTCGGTCACTGTGCAAAACCAGCTCGGTCTGCATGCCAGTCTCTGCTTGCATCAAAACTCCTCCACCTCCTCAAGATTCGTGCCCATGCCTCATTTAAATAATGAAAAAAATAATGGTTTTAGGGAGGCGCGAGCTATGGGCCACACGCCCTCCAAAATCCCTCAAATCTCGGTAGGTTTTAAGGTTTTTGCGCCACTTCTTGCCACGTCCCATGGTGGTGGCGCATTGGTAGCTATTGTTGTTAGGGGGGTAGAAGTCCCAGGGTCAAACCCGCGGTCTTCTCCTCCCACTGCATATGCTTTCATATAACATGTGATTTGAACTTTGATTTTTGGCGCGATTTGGTTTAATACATATGGTTTTTGGAATATAGTTTTAACATATGTTTTGGGTGCATCATATGGTTGGCACATTATAACATATGATATGTTTTAACATATGTGTTTTGGGTGCATCATATGGTTGACACATTATAACATATGATATGTTTTAACATATGTGTTTTGGGTTTTTACATATGGTTGGCATTTATCACATATGGTTTGGTTTAATATAACATTTAAATACCAAGGGGGTGCCTCAATGTTGGCATGGTCAAGGGCCTACCACCCCCTTTTTTTTTCCAAACCATGGGGTCATGGTGGCCTTTTCACAAGGTCTTGGGTTCAATTCCCATAGCTCCAAATTACATTTCTAACCATTTTTCACCATCTTTGACGAAACTTCCATTGCTGATATCTTTGTCATCTGGAGGCCATTTTTCCTGAAACGAATGTCACCGGAAAGCTGTTGACGAGCTCTTCCACTTTGTAAGATTTACTTTGCATTTTGAATACTTTAACTCTATCTAATTTTTAGATGATCCACCTAGATCACATATACACCTCAACAAAATGGAGTTGTAGAAAGGATGAGTAGGGCATTGATGGAAAAATCCAGGTACATGCTCAATGGTGCCAGGTTAGGATAGGAATTATGGGCAGAGGAAGTGGGTACTACATGTTTCCTGGTCAATTGATCATGCTCATCAACATTGGATGACAAGACTCCACATGAGTTATGGACTGATAAGAAACCCTCTCTAACATATATCAAGGTATTTGGATGCGATGCTTATGTTCATGTTCCAAAGGAAAACAAGACTAATATAGATAAAAAGGTTGAAAATTGTATCTTTATTAGGTATAAAGATGCTCTTAAAGGTTATAATCTCTGGAACCTAGAAACTAAGAAGGTAGTGTATAACCTAGATGTCGTATTTAGAGAAATAAAAGATGTTTTCAGATAGGAAGTCCTACCAAGGAAGGATGAACTAGAGAAAATAGATTTTGAGTTGAAGGATAATGAATCATACTCTACAGAAGAACATGAATTAGAAGAAGAATATCCTCATACTCCAGTATTGAAGAGGTCAATTTGGGAAAGAAGGAAACCAAAAAGTTATACTCCACCTAATTTTTCATTCAAATTTTGCTTTGTCTATTATTGATGATGACCTTAGAACTGTTAGGGAGGAAGTGGATTCAATAGATGGAAAACTTTGGAAAAAGGCCATGGTTGAAGAAATGGTAGCCTTGGACAAGAATGAGGCTTAGGATCTAGTGGAGTTTCCAACTAGAAGAAATCCCACTGAAAGAAAATGGGTGTTTAAGAAGAAGATGAATGCAAAAGGAAAAGTGGAGAAATAAAAAAACTGGTTAGCAAGAAAAGGTTATTCCTAGGTAGAGGGAATTGACTTTGGTGAGATTTTTTCTCCTATTGGAAAGTTAAATTCTATTATATTTGTTTTATCTGTTGCTGTTGCATTTTATTTTGAAGTAGAATAGATGGATGTGAAGACAACATTCCTACATGGGGATATGGAAGAATAAATATACATGAAGTAGTTGAAAGGATTTGTTGTGAATGGAAAGAAATAACTAGTATGCAAGATGAAAAAGTCCCTGTATGGGTTAAAGTAATCACCAAGGATGTGGTATAAAAAAATTGATACTTATATGTTGGGAATTGGCTTCACAAGGAGAAAATACGATCACTGTGTGTATTTCAAATTAATTGGTGATAGTGTCATTTATTTGGTATTGTATCTGGATGATATGTCCGTAATAGGAAACAAAAAGGAGATTATATAGGATGTGAAAACTCAGTTGTCCTCTATATTTTACATGAAGGATATTGGTGATGAAAATTTCATTTTGGGCATGGGAATTAAAAGAGATTAGGAAAATATGAAATTCTGGTTAAATCAAAGGAAATATGTCAAGACAATATTACATAGGCTTAATATGCAAGAATGTAAACCGGTAAAGGTTCCTATTACTATAGGTGTAATGTTATCTATAGATCAGTGTCCGAAGACAAAAGAAGATGAAGAATACATGTCCTATGTTACATATGCTAGTGTGGTTGGAAGTTTGATGTATGAAATGGTCTATACTAGACCGAACATTACACATGAAATGGGAGTTTTGAGCAGGTATATGTCAAAAGTAGGGAAGGGGAATTGGACAACAATAAAGAGGGTTGTCAGGTATTTGCGTGGCACAACTAGTTATGGATTGTGCTACCAAGGAAGAACATGATTGGATAGAGTGTTGGACATACATGGCTTTGTGGATGCAGATTGAGATGGATATCTGGATCATAGAATATATACAAATGGGTATGTGTTTAACCTGTTTCGAGGAGAAATTAAATGGATGAGCAAAAGATAAGCTATAGTGGTACTCTCCACTATAAAAGTTGAATACATGGAAGACACTCATGCAATAAAGGTAGCAGTATGGTTACATATATTTTTTTTAGGTATTGGGTTGGTACAATAATCTATAAGGATAGATTGTAACAATTAGAGTGTAATCTTCCCGACAAAGAACCCGACTTATCATTCAAAGACAAAGCATATTGATGTTCAATATCACTTTGTGAGAGACATGGTTGAAGACAAGGCGTTGCTAATGAATATGGACACTTTGGAGAATGTTTTAGATTCATAAAAAAAATCTATGAGCACTGAGAAGTTCTCTTGGCGTAGAGGATCTATTGGAATTTCTGCCCTAGATTGTTGACTATGTAAACCTGTAACCCCCTATATGCAAAGAAAAAAAAAAGTGGGAGAATGTTAGGTATGTGTTATATTCTTTGGAGAATTGATCCCATGTACTATACTATTCAGTATTAAAAGATAATTTATGATTAAATATTAGAAAATCAACATGTTTTCATATATATCTCAAAAATGTGTGAGCTTTGTAATGTGTAGGAATACGTGAAGGATTAATTAAAAAAGACTTCTCGAATATTTCCTCCACCATTTAAAGATTTGAGGAGATAATTATTCAAGTTTATTTCAAGGACAAGATCACGGGGAATGGATATCATATCTTATCCAAGATTTATGAGAGATATGTGTGTGGATTTGAAGGGATTATATTTTGTAATAATGGGAAATTGGTTGAGAGAAAAGTGGATCTGTAATTATGAGACACTTATCTTCTTATCAAAGCTCTCATTTATAAAAGAGAGTGGTCTTTCTTCATGAGGGGGGAGTCATTATGAGGAGAAAGTAATTAGTCATTATGGGATTAGAAGGAGATTAGATTTATATTGGAAAATGATTAGAAATCAATGATAGGAGTTAGTCATTTGGTTCATAGTCATTTCTTTGATTAGTTTCATGATTTCAGGATTTTGTCATTTGATCATTGTGATGTAATTGAGATTGCTTTATTGTTAGTGTGAGATCACACATGTTTTCTTGTTTCTCTTCACATGTTGTTTTCCTTTAATGCAATTTTCCATTTCCAAGTTAATTTCATTGACGCAATTTCATTTCAGTCGTGTGTTTCAACAATGCAATTCCAAGTCGTGTGTTTCAACTTCCCGCATTAGATTTACAATTAAATTCTAGTTGTAGCTTCAAAATTAGACTAGGTTAAATTAGCTTCAATCCTACATATATTGTGCATGTGCTTCGTAATTTTACGAACTCCTTGGGTTGACAATTTAATGATTATGCACTTATTAAACAACAATATTTACCCCCAAAATTTTGGCATTGTTTCCGGGGAGGTGCTAAAGGGATTGAGGTCTAGGTAGGTAGGTTATCGTTTAAATTACACATATTGGGGGAGGAGAAATAGTAAGACGAGAGGTAAAAACCTGCATGACCACTATAGTGAGTTTTCTCCAAAGCCTTGATTGTTCAATTTCTGCAAGTGTGAATTTCCATTCCTGCAAGTGTGAATTTTAATTTATGCAAGAGTTTTTAATTTTTGCAAGTATGATTTATTGTTTCAAAGAGAGTGTTTGATTTCCACAACTGTGAAGAGTAATTGTTTTCTATTTCATCAAGAGTGTTTTTTTTATCTGTTTCAACAAGAGTGCTTTTATTTAAGTTTTTCATTTAGATTTTAGTTTTGGGTGCTGTAAGAATCTCTTTTTCTGCAAGATGGTTTAACAATGAGTTTAAGCTTGGAACAACTCACTCAGATCCTAGAAAAATTTGGGATATCCTCTTCTATGGAAGAGGATATCTTGACATCAACCAAAATCTTAATTACTCCTCCAGAGGCAAATGAAGAATCAACATTCCAAGAATCCTACACATTTGATAGAGAACATTTATTAGAGCAAGAGATAGAGGAATACGAAGAGGAGTTACAACATGATCTGAAGGAGGGAAATCACGCCTATGAAAGACTTATTGAACAATGGTTCAAATAAGAATTAGGTTAGATCAAAGTTTTTGTTTTTATTTAGTTAATTCACAGTTACACCAACTAAATTTTCTTATTTTTGTATGCTCTATATTTCATTTTGCAAAATTGACAGTGAATATATTCTTATTATTGTTGCATGTATGGTTACATTGGATATTTGAATACACGTAATTAATTTCTAACTTCCAATTATAGTAGAGTAGGTAGTTTCAAAAGAATAAAACATGTTAGTTTTAGTTTTGAATAAGTATGCTCTCCTCCTGCACTTCGTGCGATCTCAAGGATTAGAAAGTAGGATGTCTATAAACATTTTCAAGAATAATAACAATGTAAAAACCTCTTTAAATTTTTTGAGGTCTCCATTTGCTAATAAATTTCTTTGCTTTAATTTCATTTGACTTTGAATTGTTTTTTTATTTTCCTTTAAATTTAAGAATAATACAATAAAACCCAAAAAAAAAAACCCAAAAAAGACCCCAAAAAAGACAAAACACCAATTTATCTATCTATCTATCTATCTATCTATCTATCTATCTATCTATCTATCTATATATATATATATATATATATATATATATATATATATATATATATATATATATATATATATATATATATATATATATATAAACAAAACACAGTGAAATAAAACAAAACACAGTGAAATAAACATGGTCTGGTTCAAGGGAAGTCGTTACAGGGGGTAGAATAGGCAAGGTCTTAGGCATGGTTATGGGGTTTACAAGTTTTACATTGGAGATGTCTATATTGGGGAGTGGTCTAATGCACAGAGCCATGGCTACGACATCCACATTTGTGAATATGGAAGTAGGTATGTTGGGGAGTTTAAGAGGGGTGTCAAGGATGGCCTCAGATACTACCACTTCCTAAATGGTGATACCTATGCTAGAGAGTATTTTTTCAGACAAAATGCATGGTTTTGTTGTTTACAATTTTTCCAATCGTCATCGTTACTTTAGAAATAGTGAAATACAGTATGGCCACTGGCATCATGGTGTTTTAGAGACTCCTAGTACACATAATTCTCAACCAAGATCCCCCATAGCTGTAAACCATTCAAAAGTATTGAATGTAGTACATAAAGCAAGGACATCAACATAAAAGGCATTTGAAACTGCTCAAGTTGATGGAAGAGTAAATAAAGCTATTTCTGCTACTAACAGAGCGACTAATGCAGCAAGGATGACTGCAGTTAAAGCTTTTCAGAAGAGAATGCATGATAATGTGCCAATTGCAGATGTCTAGGGAGCTGACCTCCAGTAACTTATCTTGCAAGCTCAGTTGGTGGTCAAAATTTATGGTTGAGTGGCAATAATTCCATCCTTCACCTTCATCCTTCCATGCTGATAAACCTGCAAACATTGCTCCCATCGCTATCTTTCATCCCTCACCTTCATCCTTCCATGTCGAACCCTACAAAAACAGTAAAAGATGAAACTTTTACCAACATCACCCAGATCTGAATATTTGAGGTTCATCGTGCCAAACCAATAGAGAAATAGCTTGTGGAGAAATAAATGCAACAGGAAAAACAAGACAACCATTTTTTTCTCGAGGGCCTACAAATAGGTTATTTGGGTAAGTTTGTTACAAATCCACTCAAATGCACAAGAAAAATAGCCTGAAATCTTGGTCAGTTCACTAAATACGGAAGGATATCGATTCCCAAATCATCTCTATTCTTTGTGACTTGGAAATCATCTCTTATGAACCTAACTGCACAACTATTCCTTACCCACTTGAGTCCTTCATAAAATAATAGTTATGATCATAAAATATTTTGTGATCTATGATATCACGGTAGATCTTGCAACCCCGACAACTTAATCTCTCCACTTCATCGAGCGAGAGAATGAGCAGGTAGGAAGGCCTTGGGATTATTGTTGATATCCATTTTGGCGAGCACAACAATCTACACTATAATTATTCATTAGCATGATGGTCAAATTCTGTGTAGATACTAGACACTGTCAGTCTTTTTTTTGGTGTGTGTTCCATGGGCGTTCTTCCCTTGATCGATGTCTCTTTTTGGAATCCATGATCACATTCTTGGAAACCCAGTTCCTGAGCCAACACCACAACCACTATCTAAAATGCATGTAGTCTTATAATCCAGAGAGAAAACAAGAAGCAACGCTCTGGGAAGTAAGACTTTATCCTACAAGAATAGTTGTTGTTAGACAAATATAAGTGCATGTTGGTCCATGCAAATATCAAGCCATAAATGTTTTCCTCTATGTCTTGCAGTCGATATTGAATGAGATGTTTGTACGTGTCCTACTTCAATTATGCCAAATATGATAGATCACTGCCAAAGACGATGCCACATAAGCAAGAGCTCAATTTCATGATGATTTTGAAATTGAGCGCAGAGATGAGCCTGTGTCTATCACATCAAGGTGGAATCTAATCCAAACGAGGGGAACCGTTTCCTCCATGATGATCATATAATGGAATTGATGATAGATCAATTTGGTAACTTTTATAAATTTGTACTAAAGATCAGAGAATGCAGATTCCTCATGCATTAATTAAAGAAACATGTGAATTTGTTAGTATATCCCTCAAAACACAGGATACAGATTCCATGGGCAGAGGAACATCGCATTGATATTGCAACACATAAGTTATGGCTGAAACACATAAGACACCCAAGCAATGGGCTCAACTCACTCTGCCCATAATTCATGCCTAATCACAATCATATTCATGAGTTCATGTCTTTAAAAAAATAAAAAAAATAAAATTTGTGATGATACAGTGAAAAAACGAAGTGTCGATAGTTGTTATTTCATTTTGGAGAATTTTTGTTTTCCCTTAGGGATCACATAATTTTACATATAAAAGAGAATAATATAATACCTTATTTCAGTTGTTTTGTTTTTTATGGCATTCATTGACATCGATGATGATATTGTGTCGCATTGGTTAATGACATCCATCAATGGCCGATAATCCAATGACTTCTTTTCATGCTCGACATCGACACATTTATTCACATGATTAGAATTGTACCAACGGGTTTATCAACGGGTGAAGACTATACACTTTTTCATGATTCCATTAGCAGTTGCAACAGTATTTTTCCAGCCATATGAGAGTACCACAGTTCCACTTTCAGACTTCATCTTTTGATTCATACAACCAATCAACGGTTCATATTCCTTCACTTCACATTACATGATCCAGTCACAATGACAACAACAGTCAAATTTTTCCTGATCCAACAAAAACTACATCCCTATTGCATAGTTCATCTACTTTTTGGGTAAGTCGAGGTATGTTTTTTTCTACTCTTTAATCATGCAATTCCTTACATGCTAGAATGGATGAATTTGGAAAATTCCATCACCATGTTCCATTTCCTTTCACCTTTTCGTACAATAACACATCTTCATTTGGGGGGGGGGGGATATTCATTACCATTTGACTCCATTTTCACATTCATCACCTCATATACTATTGACCAACATGTCTCTTCCAAACTACACTTTTTTGCAGTTTTATTCCATCTATTGATCTGTCTTGGAATGATTCATAACATGAAGAAAAGGCTTTCTTATGCACGTTAATGGTTTATCATTTCCAATTCATGTGTGCTTAAAATATTACTGCAGTGAGAAAACAAGTAAACAAAATGAATGTTGTTAACACAAGAACCAACATTTGTTATATTCATGGTTTTCACACAAGAACCAACCATTAGAAACATCAGTTGTTACTCATTTATTTCACACCATGGAATGATTTCATTAAGAAGTCAAAAGTACTAAAGAATAACTAATGCAAACCCCCCTTTACTCCTAAGGGATGTGCGACCTCCCGGTCTAGGATCGATTAAGAAACCAAGTCAGATTGACTCTTTAGTCCCTCAAGGACCTTCAATCAACTAAATAGGCCCCCCTTCTTCTTAATACGTAGTTTCTATGGAACCCACAGGCTTCTCCTTAACTCTTTTAAATATTCAAAGTATTTAGGTGCTAGCTCTCCTAGTTAAGCCCCTCCCTCTATGTGACCAAGGTTGTGACCAATTGCCTAAATGAAAGGCACTTCGCGATTTCATGTTTCATGACTTTGTGTCTCACGAATTTCTCTTGCTCATCCTTCTGAACCCCAAACTTGCGAATTCTGCTTGTTAGATTAACGGTCCACGTTCCCCGCGATCCAATAGTCCATATCTCCTTTTTGCGTATCAAGACTTCACATTTCACGAAGTTGGAAAGTTGATCACTTCTATCCTCCGATCCTTGATATCCCGAAATTCATGTGCACCAGATCAACAACTCACAAATCCCCGTAATGTGACGGCTCGGATGAACTCTTTGCGAATCGGGACTTCACGTTTCACGAAGTTGGAAGACCACTCACCTCCCTTCTCCTGATATCCAAACTCTTGATATCTCCCTAGACAATCAATGGTCCAGATTGCTCCTTCGATCAACGACTGTGATCAAGTCATGATTTCACGACTCACTAGTTCTTATAACTCTGCTTTTTGACTTCTCTGAGTCATGAGTCAGGGAAATGCTAATTTCTCTCCATGTGTCCTCCTTGACGATGGACGATTATGATGATTTAGGAAATTTGTAAGTCCAATTCTCCTACACACTTGCAAAGCTTTAATGTTAGTGCAATTTACCTTGATAGGATGGCTACGATCCTTAGGTGCACAGATCAGATGGCTGAGATCCTTTCTTTTCTCTCTGATTGAATGACTGAGATATTTTCTCTGGCACTCAGATTGAATAGTTGAGATCTTTTCCTTTGCACTCACTCCTCATTGTCCAGATGCTGATCGAATGGTCCAAATATTTTCCCCCGAGCTTACGTTTTCTACTAACTTAGAAGATTTTCGAAAGATGTAAAGGTTTCGACCTTTATCCTTCCTGCGAGTCTATTTCTTGGGTCTCGTTTTCACTTCTTGGAAAGTACTGTCCCTCCTGAGCTTGATCTCCTCCAAGATTTCGATCTCCCAATAACTTCTTGCTTTTCCAGGAAATTTGTCAAACTTAGATCCAAATATTATTGAAAATAATTCTTTCCCACCTTCTTGGCATTCCTCTATTCTTGTCCTTCGACTACTTTACAGAGTCACTTTGACTCTTCGTCGAATTCTAGACCTGTGCACTCTTTGAAAAATATATTTACACAGTATTTGAGTTCTTGCAACAACTGTGCACACCTTGCAGCTATCGCTTTACACTTCCTACAAAGAAACCTTACGTTGTTCCTCTTGAGCTTACGAGTTGAGATAGACTCGGTCAATGCACTCCTTGCAGACTGTGTGCACACATTGCATTGGCTCATGAGGAAAAGAGATTTAAAATTTATGCAGACATTTCAAAGATATAAACACCTCTAACAATATTCATGTATTCTTGAACAAACACAATAACAGGGAAATTACAAACAACATGAGCTTCACAAATTGGATCAATTTTCCTCCATTATCTTCATTCAAAATCAAGAAAATGGTTACAGTAAAATTCAAACAACAATCACTGCTCTAAGATTCCTACTTGCTCAAAACTATCATAACCCTTCTTTACAGCATACAAAACCTCTCTTTATACAAAAGAAGAAAACCAACTGCTACCTAATTGTGGTTACATCGAGACTAGGGTTCAATTCCTAGGTCACACGTGCTCATTTTGTCTATGTGTGCGATCTTTCCTTTTATTGTTTTCTATCAGCTTCAAAATATTTGAAGTGATGGCTATTATTCGAGACTCTGGATTGGTCCTCAGGTGCTGAGTTGTCCTGCCATGTGTACTTGCTGACGATGCTCCTACATCATACTCCCTTGGGAAAAATTTTATGGACTCCTATCCATGCGCTCCTCCACCGACTTTCCATGCTTCTAGATATCAGCTTCACTCTCCCAACTGGAATCTTCTATTGGATGTCCCTTCCACTTGACCAGATACTCAAAATAGGTCTTCCTTCGGGTCTTCTTACCAATCCTCTGATCAATAGTCTTTTCCATCTGTGGTTTTTTTTCTATAGGCATTTGTTTCTCCCACTGAATCTTCTCTTGATCTACTGATCCCTCTGTATCATCCTTCCTATTAGGATACAAGCCTGAGATGTTGAATATGGGAAATATGCCAACATCATCTAGCAACTCGATCTCATAGGCGTTTGCATCAAACTTCCTCAAGATATTACATGGCCCTATATTATTCATATTTAACTTGTTATTTGTCCCCCTAGGGAACCTCTCCTTCCTAATATGTGTTAGAACATGATCTCCTATTTTAAATTGAAGTTCTCTGCCATGTTTATCAGCTCTACATTTGTACTCTTGGCTAGAATTCTGTAACTGCCCTCTGATCTGGCTATGGAGCTTCTACATTTATGCAAAAAAATCTTCTACTCCAACACTCCTGATCTCACTCTGTTCCAAGTCTCTCAACTCAGAGACTCCCCTGGGTTGCATTCCATACAATATTTGGAACGAGCTCTTCCCAATGCTTCAGTTTGGTGAGTCGTTGTATGCAAACTCTGCTTGTGGCATAATCTGATCCCAGATTATGGTGCTCGGTGACCAGACTCCTCGATAAGTTTACCAAACTTATGTTTACTACCTCGGTCTATCCATTTTTCTGAGGGTGATAAGCTGAGATGAAGGACAAATTTGTCCCTAACTTCTTCCACAATCTTCTCCAAAAATGACCAACAAATTTTGTGTCTCTGTCCGAGACAATGCTTCTGGGTGGGTTGTGAAGTCTCACAACTTCCTTAAAGAACATATTCACAACATGTGTTGCATCACTAGTCTTCTGGCATGGGATAAAGCGTGCCATATTTAAAAATCTATCCACCACCATAAATATGGAATCACATCCTCTTTTCATTCTTGGCAATCCCAACACAAAATCCATGCTTATTGCATCCCAAGGCCTCTCTGGTATGGTCAATGGTTGATACAATCTAGAGTTATGTATTTTACCTTTTGCATGTTGGCATATTCTACATCTGTTCATGAATTTTATCACATATGTCCTCATACCTAGCCAATAGTATGAACTTCTCAATTGTGAAAATGTCTTATCATGGCCAAAATGTACATCCAATCCTCCACTATGTTTTTCCTTCAAAAGGTTATCCCTCATTGAGCATTTTGGTATGAAAAATTGATTTCCCTTGAACAACAATCCCTCTTGAATCATATACTATGTCCACTAGCTTCAATGTCTCATCACAGGATTCACAAATGCTTAGTATGTTTCCTTGAAATCTGGATCATCATTGTACATTTCTTCAAGGTGTTCGAACCCTAAGGTATTTACCTGAAACTCCTGCAGAATCAAACATCTCCTACTCAATGCATCATCAAATTTGTTAGCATTCCCAACAATATGTTTTATGACAAAAGTAAAATTCTGCATAAACTCAATCTACTTTTCATGCTTCTGATTCAATTTTTCCTATTTGGTTATGAATTATAAATCTTGGTTATCGCTATACAAGACAAATTCTTGTGGGACAAGGTAATGTCTCCATTTCTTTAGGGCTTGGATTATGGCATACAACTCCTTTTCATAGGTGGAGTATTTTCTCTTAATCTCATTCAGCTTCTCGCTGAAGTAAGCAACAGGTCTATTGTCCTAGCTCAAAACTCCTCCAATTGCAACACCACTTGCATCACATCTCACCTGAAATGTCTTCTCAAAATTTGGCAAGACCAGAATTGGTCGCTCTATTATTTTCTCCTTCAGTATATTGAATCTCTTCTCGACATCCTCTGTCCATTTAAAATACTTGTTCCTTTTCTTCATTGTATCCATCATCGGTACACAAATTCCACTGAAATATCTGATGAACTTCCTATAGAAACTTGCTAATCCATGGAAGCTTCTTACCTCAAACATGCTCCTGGGTGATGGCCATTCTTTGATTTCTTTCACCTTCTCTGGATCCATGTTCAGTTCATTTGAAGAGATCACAAAACCCAAGTAAATGAGTTATGTCTTCATAAAAGATGACTTCTTCAAGTTTATCAACAAATTATCCTACTGTAGCCTCCTCATCACTAGTGTCAGGTGCCTCAAATGATCCTCCTTAGTCTTGCTAAAGATCAATATATCATCTAGATACACAACCATGAACTTTCCAATGAAATCTTTTAGTATTTCATTCATCAACCTCATAAAAGTACTCAGGGCATTGGTTAATACAAATGGCATAATAAGCCACTCACACAAACCTTCATTTGTATTAAAGGATGTATTCCACTCATCACCTTCCCTCATTCTGATCTGGTGATATCCACTTTTCAAATCTATCTTAGAAAAGAAATTTGCTCCACTTAAACAGTCCATCAAATCATCTATTCTTGGAAAATGGAATCTATACCTGATAGCGATCTTTTTGACGGCTCTCGAGTCTGTACACAATCTCCATCCTCCATATTTTTTTGGACTCAACACAGTTGGTACTACGCATGGACTCAATCTCTCTCTGTGAAAACCCTTGTCTAACAAGTCCTGGACTTGGTTCTTTACCTCCTCATTCCCTCAATGTGTTAGTCTATACGCTGCTTTGTTTTGTAGACTTGCTTCTGGTATCAAATCGATATGATGGATGATACTTTTGATGAGTGCCAACAATTTAGGCATCTCATCCACCACTATGTCAGCAAAATTATCTAACAATTCTTGAAATTATTCAGGCAAATCATCTATCGAATTACTAGTAAGGATAAATCCGGGTTTCCTCACCACAACAAACTGCATCTCTTATTCATTCTTGAATTCTTTCAGGAGTTCCTTCCCGCTCATGAGAAGTATGCTTGTGATGGCTTCCCCTTTCACTTTATTCTCCTCTATTGGCAACAACATGTGTGTCCTACCATTCTTCTCCAAGGTGTATGTATTCTTCCTCCCATAATGAATGACATTCCTGTCAAATTGCCATGGTCTTCCCAAAAAAATAGGTCATATATCCATGGGAATTACATCACACATAATTTCATCTCTATATCCTCCTATCTTAAATTCAACCAAGAATTGTTTAGTAACCATTACCTGGTGTCCTTTCTGCAACCATGAGACTCTATATGGCTCTGGGTGTGCAGTTGTATCCAACTCCAATTTCTCCACCATCTCCATGGATACTAAGTTATCAGTGCTCCCACTGTCAATGATCACCTTGGATACTCTGTCTTTAGTCTTTCAAGCTGTCTTGAATAGACTGTTCCTCTGTATTGGCCTTTTAACTTTTGCCTCTAGTTTTAAGAGAACCTTTCTCATCATCAGGGATATTCCATCCTCTTCTCCTTTTGCTTCAACATTCCCTCTTTGTGCTTCCGAAATGTGAGCTTCTCCTCCTTTATTTTTCTCGGGGCATTCCCAAGACATGTGCCCTATATTTCCACAGGTAGAACACCTTATTCCTCCTCTACCTCTTTCTCTAGAAGAGTTTCTTCCACCACCCTGTCTTCCTCGATAAATTCCTCCTCTTTTCGAGTGACTGTGTGGAGTTTCAGCCTTGTCCTTGGAATTATGTGCATTGTCATGGGAAACTCCCTTGCCTTTGTTCGGGGCTGATATTTTACCTCTACCTCGTTGGCTTTGTTTTCTGATCAACTTCTCTTCTACCTTTAGCATGAACTAATAAGAACCCTCCACTGTCCTTACTGACATCATGCTGAGCTCATCCTAGATTTCATACCTTAGGCCATTTATATACCTGGAAACTTTTTCTTCATCCCTCTCTCTTTTTCCATCTCTAATGTTCAACTTATAGAACTCCTCTGTGTATTCTTTAACTGTCATATCGTTCTATATAAGGTTTTGTAGCTTCCTCAACAGATTGATCTAATAATCTTTGGGCATGAATTTAGCCTTCAGCTTGGCTACCATTCTGTCCCAATTCTTTATCTTCTGTTTTCATCTACTTATCCTCTCAGCCTACAGTTCATCCTACCACAGTGCTGCATGTCCTTTAATACTGGTGATAAAATGTCTCACCATTTTCTCCTCATCGACATCTTCATAATCAAAATATTTTTCCATGGACCTTATCCAATCCAACAACTCTTCAACATCCAATTTTCCTTCATACATTGGGACCTCTATCTTGGCTCTAGCTCTCAATCTAACAAATTCTCTTAGCAATCATTCTTAGGCAACATGTTCCCCTGCATATTCTTCGGCTTCTACATCTTCTCTCTCTACATCATTGACGTCTTCAAAATCAAGTGATCTTCTTTGCACGACTTCCATCGCTTCCAACATTGCACAAAGTTCTTGCATCTCTCTTTCTACAACATGATTAGCTTAAGGTGGCTACCCTCGTCTCCTCAGTGTCATTGTGTTGACTGTCTCTCACACACATAGTACAAATTCGAGTTCTTTTTCTCCTTCACCTGAAATCTACAGATGAAAATCATCTCTGATACAACTTGATGTAGACCCCCCTTCGCTCCTAAGGGCTATGTGACCTCCCGGTCTAGGATCGATCAAGAAATAGAGTATGATTGACTCTTCAGTCCCTCAAGGACCTTCAATCAAATGAATAGGCCCCCCTTCTTCTTAAGACATAGGTTCTCTTGAACTCATGGGATTATCCTTAACGCTTTTAAAGCTTCAACATATTCAGGTTCTAGCTCTCCTAGTTAATCCCCTCCCTCTATGTGACCAAGGCTATGACCAATCAACTAAACAAAAGGCACTTCGCGATTTCACGTTTCACGACTTCGCGTCTCACAAATTTCGCTTGCTCGTCCTTCTGAACCCCGAACTTTCGAGTTCTTCTTGTCAGATCATTGGTCCACAATCCCCGTGATCCAACGGTCCAGATCTCCTTTTCACGTACCAAGAATTTTCATTTCATGAAGTTGGAAGGATGATCACTTCTCTCCTCTGATCCCTGATATCCCAAAATTCATGTGTGCTAGATCAACGACTCACAACTCCCTATAATATGAAGGCTAAGATCAACTCTTCACGAATTGGGACTTCACATTTTGTGAAGTTGGAAGACCGCTCACCTCCCTTCTCCCGATATTCAAAATCCCGATATCTCTCTAGACAATCAACGATCTAGATTTATCCTTCGATCAATGACTGTGATAAAGTCACGATTTTGTGATTCACAAGTTCTTATAACTCTACCTTTTTACTTCTCTGATTCACGAGTCAGTGAAATGCTGATCTCTCACCACATGTCCCCTTTGACGATGGATGGTTCTGATGATTTCAGAACTTCTTAAGTCCAAATATCCTGTACACTTTCAAATCTTTAACGTTAGTGCACTTTACCTTGATTGGACGACTACGATCCTTAGGTGCACAGATCAGACAACTGAGAGCCTTTCTTTGTGCTCTGATTGAATGACTGAGATATTTTCTCTAGAGCTCAGATTGAATGGTTGAGATCTTTTCCTTTGTGCTCACTCTTCATTGTTGGGACGCTGAACAGACGGTCCAGATATTTTCCACTGAGCTTATGCTTTCTTCTAACTTAGAATATTTTTGAAAGATGCAAAAGTTTTTACCTTTATCCTTCCTGCAGGTCTATTTCTTAGGTCTCGTTCACACTTCTTAGAAAGTGTTGTCCCTCTTGAGCTTGATATCCTCAAATATTTTGATCTCCCAGGCACTTCTTGATTTTCTGGGAAATTCGTCAAACTTAGATCCAAATATTCTTGAAAAGAATTCATTCCTGCCTTCTTAGCATTCCTCTGTTATTTTCCTTCGACTTCTTTATGGAGTCTCTTCGAATCTTCCTCGAATTCTAGACTTGTGCACTCTTTGCAAAATATATTTACATAAGATTTGAGTTCTTGTGACAATTATGCACACCTTGCGACAATCGCTTTACACTTCCTGCAAAGAAACCTTACATTGTTCCTCCCGATCTTACAAGTTGAGACATAATCGATCAATGCACTCCTTGCAGACTGTGTGCACACCTTGGATCAACTGATGAGGAAAAGCAATTTAAATTTTATCTAGGAATTTAAAAGAAATAGACACTTGTAAAAAGATTCATGTTTTCTTGAACAAACACAATAACAGGGAAATTACAAACAACAACTTCACACATTAGATCAATTTTCCTTTGTTATCTTCATTCAAAATCAAGAAAATGGTTACAATAAAATTCAAACAACAATCACTACTCTGAGATTCCTACTTGCTCGACTATCGTAACCCTTCTTTAGGGCATACAAAACCTCTCTTTATACAAAAGAAACAAACTAACTGCTACCTAATTGTGGTTACATCGAGAATAGGGTTAAATTCCCAAGTCACACGTGCTCATTCTGTCTATGCGTGTGATCTTTCCTTTTATTGTTTTCTATCATCTTCAAAAGATTTTCAATGCTGGCTATTATTCGAGACTCCGGATTGGTCCTTAGGCATTGAGTTGTCCTGCCACGTGTACTTGCTGACGATGCTCTTGCATCAATAACTGTGCAAGGTTGCATGAGAACATGCATCAGGATCAGTCGGGGGGGGGGGGGGGGGGNTTCATCCTCTTTATTGTTAAGAAATATAATCATGCAAAACAATAATTGAGAAGATTTTTTTTTTTTGCACAGTTGCATGAGGATATGCAACAAGTTCAGTTGGGGGGAAATGTTGGGTCTCAGAAATGTTGCATTTTCATCCTATTTTCCTTTTACTATTCCTCTCATTCATCCATATTCCATTATTCGATTTACCTTTCATCATACCATTTTCATAAATAAATTTGGGTTTCACCTTATTATTTTCCACTTTATTCATTTTAGTATTAAAAGAGAATTTATGATTAAATATTAGAAAATCAACATGTTTTCATATATATCTCAAAAATGTGTGAGCTTTGTAATGTGTAGGAATATGTGAAGGATTAATT
>ML776856.1:556137-575567 GCA_009831015.1 Picea engelmannii | reverse complement strand
ATTTGAGGAGATAATTATTCAAGTTTATTTCAAGGAGAATATTATGGGGAATGGATAGCATATCTTATCTAAGATTTATGAGAGATATGTGTGAGGATTTGAAGGGATCATATTTTGTAATACTGGGAAATTCATTGAGAGAAAAGTGGATCTGTAATTATGAGATGCTTATCTTCTTTTCAAAGATCTCATGAATAAAAGAGAGTTCTCTCTCTTCACGAGGGTGGAGTCATTATGAGGATAAAGTAGTTAGTCATTATGGGATTAGAAGAAGATTAGATTTAGATTGGAAAATGATTAGAAATCAATGATAGGAGTTAGTCATTTGGTTCATAGTAATTTCTTTGATTAGTTTCATGATTTCATTATTTTGTCATTTGATCATTGTGATGTAATTGAGATTTCTTTATTGTTAGTGTGAGATCACACGTGTTGTATAGTTTCTCTTCACATGTTGTTTTCCTTTGATGCAATTTTCCATTTCCAAGTTAATTTCATTTACGCAATTTCATTTCAGTCGTGTGTTTCAACAATTCATTTCAGTCGTGTGTTTCAGCAATTCAATTCCAAGTCGTGTGTTTCAACTTCTCGCATTATATTAACAATTCAATTCTAGTTGTAGATTCAACATTATATTAGGTTAAATTAGCTTCAATCCTGCATATATTGTGCATGTGCTTCATAAGTTTAAGAACTCCTTGGGTTGACAATTTAATTATTGGGCTCTTGTTAAATGACAATATTTACCCTCAACAATGATGAATAAATAATATTAGAGGTGTGGATCTAAAAAGGTTGTTGGTTTTCTCGGTTTCAATTTCTAGGGTAAAATATCTGTGTAATGTGTGTGTGTGCCATTGTATATTTTATGTTTTTATTAAGAATTTATTTGTGGTAATTAATTGTACAAGGTTAAAATATACAATATGATTCATATCATTCTAAGAATTACGAATGCACTGTCGATGAACAAGCTTAGAAGGTATAAATGAAATTTTCTATTACTTCTCTAGGATTTCAATTAGTTTTCCTATGTATATTGTGACAAGATTTTTAATTACCTTCCTAATTTTTTAGAAGGATAATTAGAAAGCCTGCTAATTTAATGTCACCCTAGAGCTTGTATGAGACTTGTGAACTTTCATGCACTATATATGTAGGAACAAATGCTTAGGAAATGATTTGGTGTTGTGTTTTAGTTATAGGAAAAGAGATGCAAATTACAAGGAGAGCCTTAAAAAATGCATCAACAAGGTCACTAAAGGTTCTCAAACTGCTTAACTAAGGATAAAATAAGATCATGCATTTTGAAGGAAATTGGTACTTATACTACATCACTCAAATTGAAAAGTAAATGGAACTCTTGTAAAAAATGAACTTGTAGAAACAAATCATTTAAATAAAAAAAAAATGACAATATTGTACAAATGAAGTTGCTTGCAGAAAGAGGAAAATCATTTGAATCAGAAAGCAAATTAAAATCTTCTAGAAATGAAATTTCTTGCATAAAGAAACAAATCAATTGAATCAAAAAGAAAATGACACTCTTGCATGAATCAGGATCTACTTGCAGAGAGGAAATTGATTTTTTATTGAAAAGAAATAACATAAGGACAAATCAGACTTGGTATAGAGGGAATTGTGTTATGACCTTGCTAATTTGGAGTTGATGGAAACTCAAGTTGTAATTGTATTAATGTTGGATATAGGATAGAGCATAGGGTAATTAAGTATTTGTGTGAGAGTATAGAGCCTTTCTTTTTTTGCTTTGTAATTATTTTTCTTTAACACAATGAATAATCCACACACTGTTTACTCAATTATCAGTAATGAAGACTTGAATCAATTTGTTATAAGAGTTCATACTTAAATTCTATGATTATTGAATACAATTCTAATACTTAGAAATGCTATCAACACATCTTCTGAACCTAAAAATTCTATTGAGAATTAACATTATTTGGGATACTCATAGCATTGGAAGTTAAAAAAAAACTAATCAAATGGAAATTGTTAAGACTAATAAAATACAATAGTACCTTGTCTCGGAGGGGGCCTTGACTTCTTAGATGAGATACAATAAAATGAAAAATAACTTATTTTATTAAATCTTCATTCACATCATTATGGAGACAACATAACACATACAAATATTTGTATTAATCAGAAATCATTCTACAACTCCATAAAATTAAAATGCGATAATTCTCCCCTCCCTTTGAAGACATGGCACATGTTTTTCTGTCATACTAATACAAATACAACTATAACAATTTTGGAAGTGGTTTTGTTTCGGTCCTAATTTTGTCCAAGGTAAGTAGTAGAAGGTTTGATTGTCTATATAGATCAGTCATCATATTTAGGAAATGAATACATGGATATAATAATATGGTTATCTAGATTCATCAATATAGTAGGTTCAATCAGATCTCGATCTTCCATTGATCTTGGTCTTGTCATATTGAAACTCTATTATTATCTCTTTTACTTGGTGATAGTTAGCATCATATCATGCAGACACCTAATCGATGATAGTAATAAAAAATTATCAGGATCTTCCAAACTTAGGCCACAATTATGCTGTAGATTCCTTACAACTGGCTATTGACTATGCTGCAAGAACACTGGTAGCTCCTTTGTAGATGACTATAATTTGGATTACAAGACCACCTACACTTCAAAAAGAGTTGTAGCAATCCACCAACTCAGGTAAGTATCGTCATGATTCAAATTAATATCTAGAAATTGACAAAAGATGATGAAATTTATCCTACTAATACCTTTTTTCACGAGTCATTCTAAACACAAAAATAATGTGATATTATAGAGACAAACAAAAAAAGGTATGCTAAAATCTGTCAAAAAGGGGTGCAAAAGGTGCCAAAATGGGGGCTCATCATCACCCCCTAACCGACATCATCGTATGTCCTCATGTGATTGCCATAATGTTCCTAGGAGATGGGAAATTTTCCACTGATAGTAAATGTTCCATACTTCCTCTATTCTATAATATCCCAATTTCTTAATAACACCATTCTAGTAGTCCTCCTCATTCTCTCCTTATACTAGAGGACCCCGAAAAAGAGGGAAATGATATCTGAGGCCAATCCAATGCACACCATGGTGCCACAGGCATACAATGTATCGTGGAATTTGATCTAGAGAAGCTTCAAATATTACCATTGTAAATGGTTCCTTCATATTGAGTTCATCTGTGAGAATAGCTTCCCTTCTCCTATACCCCAGGATAGACTCTTACTTATAAAATGACAACCATTTCTCACACTCTTGCACAACTAAATTTTGGGTCCTTTGTATTGAAGAAACAAGCATTTCCTATTGCAATATTCCAACTTTTTGCATCATGATTATTTTTGGGTTTGGAGTCCCCCTGAGCCATAATTCATCCTTCTTCTCAAAATAATTTACCAAGGTAGTTGAATCACTCCCATTAATTTGATTTCACAGAAATGAAACAAATGACCTTAATTGGACATCTCTCACAATTTGATTTGGATCCTAATTTGTATATTCAGGCATTATTAAGTTATGAAAATACCACTAAGAGAGTAGTCCTTGATCCTCTTCAATGCAGTGCCAAAAGTCTGCCACAAATTTATTAGGCATGTGAATTGAATTAGAGTTTCATACAGTAACAACCTTGATCCTGAATGACGTTAATTGTTCTTTCAGAATCAAAATAGCATAAACGAACCTCAGAATAAGTACTCAATGCCTTGAAAAAGAGATAATTTCATATAATAAGCCTCTTCGAGGGGGAAACCTCTGTATACACCACATAAATTTTCAAATACAAGATGATTCCAAATGAAAAGGTCTCCTGGGTACATATAGGAGACTAGGAGGTACAATTACAACTAATGGTCCCAAGCCGACATAAATAAAATAACATTACTAATGTAATATGCCTCAATTAAGGGGTAATGTGCCACTATTTAGGGCTTAACATGCCACTCCCCTTCAGACAAGTATCTTGTACAATGCTTGAGTAATTATGGATTCTTATGTATAAAAGACTCATCTTACCAAGTGAAATTTTCAATGGGTAGTTTCCTCCACTTAATGAGATACTCTGAAATGGATCTATTCCTCAGCTAGCAAATTCTTGTGTCAGTGATAGATTCAAGCTTCAATATGATTTTTCATTCCTCGTCAAGTTTTGGAAATATAGTTTGAACTGGGATCTTGTCACCTATAACCTTGTTTAAGCATGAAACATGGGAAACTGGGTCTACTCGCAAAGATGCAGACAACTCCAATTTATATGCCATAGTACCAATCTTTTGCAACACCTTATAAGGGCCATAGTACTTTGGTGATAATTTATTATCCTTCTTAGCTTGCTTGAGGGACATTTGTTTGTATGGTTATATTTTTAAAAATACCCAATCCCCTACTTCAAAACTTATTTCACTACAATGTTGATTTGCTTGTTGTTTCGTGCGATTCTATGCCATGGTCAGGTTGTACTTTAAGAGTTGGAGAACTTGTTTTTGATGCTTGATGTGATCTTCCGCTTCTTGAACCATAGATTTTTATTTTAGAGAAGAAGAGTTGTAAGGTGGGTGGTATCCATAGAGTGCCATAAATGGTGTTATTTTTGTTACAGTATGAAAGGAAGTGTTATACCACCATTCTGCCAAGGGTAACCATTTGAACCATTGTGTTTGTTTATTAGAGACAAATCAATGAAGGTAGCCTTCCAGACATTTGTTCACTATATCAGTTTGTCCATTAGATTGAGGATGATAGTATGAGCTATGATCCAATTGAGTACCCAAACAAGAAATAATTCTGTCCAAAAATTTCCAGTGAAGATGGGATCTCTATCACTTACAAGAATCTTTGGGCTTCCATGTAGATTTGAACTGTCTCCATGAATGCAGTGACAACTGTACTAGATTTAAAAGGATGAGAGAGTGCACAAAAGTGTGCGTACTTGGTCAGTTTTTCAACAATCACCATGATTAAACTCTTTCCTTAAGACTTCAGTAACCTTGTGATGAAATCCATGGAGGCCTCCTCCCAGCACTGACTTGGGATGGCTAATGGTTGTAAAAACCAGGGGTCTTAATTGTTTCCACCTTATTTTGTTGGAAAACCAAACATTCTACCACAAACCTTTGAACATTAGTTTTAAGGCCATCCCCAAAAAATTCCTTCTTGACCCTATGCTAGGTTTTCAAAAATCGCGAGTGCCCTCCTACCAAAGAGGTGTGCAATTCCAAGAGTACCTTTTGTTTGAGTTGGGAGTTCTTACATAAATATAAGTGATGTTTGTACCATAGTGAATCATTTTTCCATGTAAATGTATCTCATGCACTGGAATTCTATTGCAACCTTTGAATGAGAGTCCACATGTTTTCATCATGCTTCCATTCATCCCTCACTTCTATTATACAATCGGGTTGGATGATTGAGATGGAACAGAGAAATGCCTCAACATTTTCATCCTTTCTTGAGAGTACATTTGCCAGAACATTTTGCTTTCCTTTTTTGTATATGATTTAAAAATCATAACCCAACATATTGGTCACCCATTTTTTTTGTTCTTCTGAAGATAATCTTTGTTCCAAGAAGTATTTAAGACTATCATGATCTATTTTGACCTTGAAGTGCCTACCTATTAGGTTAGGGTGCCATTTATTCAATGCATGTAGTATTTCCATAATTTCCTTCTCATAAATGGGTTTGTGTAAGTCCTTTCCCTTGAGTGGCTGAATTTCAAAAGCAAGGGGCATTCCTTCTTGCATTAGAACAACACCAATTCAATTTCCCGAGGCATCACATTCCACAATAAAGGTTTTTGTGAAGTCTGGTGTGGTCAAGACAAGATCTTTTCACATCACCTCTTTAAGTTTTTCAAAATATTGAGTTTCCTCTGGAGTCCATGAAAGTGCATCCTTCTTAGCTAATGTCATTAAAGGTGCTGCTATTCTTTCATAGTTTCGAACAAACTTGCGGTAGTATCATGTCAAACCCAAAAATCCTCTAAGATTATTCAATGTTTTTGGAATCATCCAGTCCATCATGGCCTTAATATTGTTAGGGTCTACCTTGACACCTTCATGAGATACAGTATGACCCAAATAATCTACCTCCTTCAACCTAAAGAAAAATTTGGATGGCTTGGCATATAGTTGTTTCTCCTTTAGTAATTGTAGCACATTGTAAACATGTCACACATAATCCTACAAAGACTTGCTATAGATTAGTATATCATAAAAAAATACTGACACAAATTTTCGAAGGAGGGGCTTGAAAATAGAATTCATCAACCCTTGGAATGTGGAAGGTACATTCGTAAGGCAAAAAGGAATGACCAAAAATTCATAATGGCCTTCATGATTTTGGAATGTTGTTTTTGGGATATCTGCTTCCTTCATTCTAATTTGATAATACCCTGAACGAAGATCCAACTTTGTGAAATAGATTGCTCCATTTAGTTCATATAACAATTAATCAATGATTGGAATGGGAAACTTATATTTAATAGTGATCTTGTTGAGCTCTCTATAATATGGACACATATGCCATGATCCCTCTTTCTTGAGTACCATTACCACCGGTGTAGATTAAGAACTTTCGCTAGGTCTAATAATTCCATCCTCTAACATTTCTTCAACCATACATTCAATTTCACTCTTCTGGGCATAAGGGTATCTATAAGGGTTGATGTTAGGAGGAACACTCCCAGGAATTAGGTGAATAGCATGATCATGATTTCGAGTGGGTGGAAGACCTATGGGAATATATTAAAATACTTTGGAATGCTTATCAATGATCCCTTGGGGATATAGGGGAATAGATGGCTTAGATGTTTGAACTTCTAGTGAGCATAATTGTACAATTACACCATGATGCCCCTTTTTCAATAGTTTTGTCATGCCATTAGAGCTTATCACCTTACTAGGTTTCCCTGTGATACCCCTTAACTCAATTTCTTTTCCTTCCAATGAAAATATCATGAAAAGTTCTTGAAAATTAAAATCCATTGTTCCCAATGGTTGTAACCATTGGAATCATAGTAAGACATCAACACCACCAATGGGTATATAAATCATTGGAATATTCATTACATATTCCCCATAGTAAGATTGATCTTATGGCATTTTCCTGAGAAATTGATAGTTCCTCCATCTGCAATCATTACTTGAAACTCTAGCATTGGATATATAAAGCAATTGAGAGCTTTGGATAATTTATAGTGAATGAAAGTATGAGTACTACCAGAATCAATTAGGACTATTACCTTTTTATTTTTGATATATCCTTTGATCTTGAGGGTTTGAGGAGTGCTAATTCCAACCAATGTATTACATGATATCGTGGGAGTCAACTCTTCAAAATAAATCTCTTCTACATTTCATCTTGAGATGGTTCTTGTTCTTGTTCCCTTACTGTACTTGCTATCACAATTAAAGCATAAACCTTTTTATTTTATTTCCTCCAATTGTTGAGGTGTCAACCTTGTGGTTGAGGTGTTTTAGAAGAAGGAAAATTATTCTATCGATAGATTTTAGGAGTGGTCCTTCTAGTAGCCATATCCATATATTTACTTTCAACATTTCTTGCCACCCTGAATGCATTCTCCAATGATTTGGGTTCCCAAAGGTGAACCTCATGTTGAGTGTTATCCTTTAAAGTTCCTATGAATACATCAATTAGGTGGTCATATGGAATATCAATTACCTTTATATTCAATATTTGGAAGTTGTCAATGTGTTCCACAAGTACACCCTTTTTCTTGAGATTTATCAATTGGCTAAAGAAGGTATTTCTCCTTTTATCTTCATAGTGTGCTATCATTTATTCCATGAAAATTGTCCAAGTGACAAGTGATTTGCGAGAAAAAATCCATTGATACCACAAACATTGATTGGGTTCTAAGTATAAATAAGAAATTCATACCTTTTGTGTATGTGGCACATCATGTAGATCAAGGAACTGCTCCATCTGAAGTATCCATGTGATTGGATCCTTGCCATCAAACTTCCTCATATCCATATTAGGAAAGTGGTTGATTTTGAGGTGGTTCTTCTAGACGATATTTCTTCTGTTGTATATCCAAAATTTTGGCCCTTCTAGGTATGAAAATTTATTTTTGTAGTTCTATGATATGTATTCTCTGCAATTCGACAAGTATGATCAAAATTGGATGTGCCAAGTGGAAGTTATGGTAACTTCCCCACACCTTTCTGATTTTTGTCCCTTCTAGTAGAGTGTACTTGTAAATCATGCCAAGAGCACAATATATGGTATTTTATTCTGAAACTTGTACCAAAAATACTACAGAATGTACACTATCCAATGCAATGGGTCTCACTTAATTTGGATACTCACTGAAGAAGATATCACTGTTTTACCATGAACACCTATTTGAGACTAGTTAATATGACTAGTTAGATACCCTATCTTACACATGGTGTATCTAAACAAATAGGATGAACCAGAAGCTGAAATTTTTATCACAGATATCTTGATAATTTCTGTGAATATCCTCCATGTTTCAGGGTATGAAACATTACATAAAATATTTTATAGCGAAAATTCCGTGATGACTAAATTCAGGATGATTCCATAACCTTATCTTACACATGATATATCTCCGAAAGTGTAAGGCTTAAAAATCTTAAATTTGAACCCCATGTACCTTGATCAAACTACTAAATATCCTCCAAGGTGTTCCTTCTGAAATTTCGTAGAAACAAAGTTATAGCAAAAATTCCAAGGTGTCTCATATGCAACAACGAAACCCCAAGACTTGGAGCTTTGATACCAAATGTTAAGAACCAAATATCAAAATAGCATAAAAAGACCTTAGAATAAGTACTCAACGCCTTGAAAAAGAGATAATTTTAGATAATAAGCCTCTTCAAGGGGGAAACCTCCTTATACACCACAAAAATTTCCAAATACAATATGATTCCAAATGAAAAGGTGTCCTTGGTATATATAGGAGACTAGGAGGTACAATTAAAACTAATGGACCCAAACCAACATAAATAAAATAAAATTACTAATGTAATATGCCCCAATTAAGGGATAATGTGCCACTATTTAGGGCTTAAAAGTAGTCTTCCTCATCCTCTCCTTCTACTAGAGGACCCTAGAAAAGAGGGAAATGATATCTGAGGCCAATCCAATGCACACCATGGTGATACAGACATACAATGTATCGTGGGATTCAATCTAGAGAAGCTTCAACTATTACCATTGTAAATGGTTCATTCTTATTTATTTCATCTATGAGAATATCCTCCCTTCTCCTATACCTCAGGATAGACTCCCACTTATAAAATGACAACCATTTCTCACACCCTTACACAACGAAATGTTGGGTCCTTTGTATTGAAGAAACATGTGATTCCTGCTGCAACATTCCATTTTTTTGTGTCATGATTATTTTTGGGTTTGGATTCCCCCTGACCCATACTTCATCTTTTTGCTCAAAATAATGTACCAAGGAAGATGAATTAATCCCATTGATTTGATTTTGCAGAAATGAAACAAATGAACTTAATTGGACATATCCCACAATTTGATTTGGATCCTAATTTGTATAGTCAGGCATTATTAAGTTATGAAAATACCACTCAGAGAGTAGTCCTTGATCCTCTTCAATGCAGTGCCAAAAGTATTCCACAAATTGATCATGCATGTGAATTGAATCAGAGTTTCCTGCAGTAACAACCTTGATCCTGAATGACGTTAATTGTTCTTTCAGATAAATCAAATAAAATGGTGATGACATACTATAATTTCTAAATTTACAAGAAATAAAACACATATATTGTTTTCAACCTTTAGTCTATGCACCTCTCCCTCAAGTTTTTGAATAATTACCTATGCCTCTTCTAATTGGATCTTGTAAACTTCAGCTGGGAGATCTTCATCTATCTTGTCATCCATTACAAAATCCAAGTCCTCTTCTAAGCATGATGCCCGCTATTTCCATAAGAAAACTTTCCTATTGAACTATGTGATCTATAAACTTTTGTAGAGATTCCATTGGAAAAGTTTGTGACATCAAATCTAATGAAATACTAAAATATTTATTATTAAGGTTAATTTTCCTTAAGATCTCAAGAATATTTAATTACTGATTTTTTACTTATGTATGAAATAGATAAAATATGGAAATAGAGAACAGTAAAATACATTCACACCATCCACAAATAAACAAAAGATATGACCTAGGAAACCCAATACGGGAGATAACACAGTTATAAGGCGAGGCTTCTATGCTCTCTTTTGTCTGGAATAGAATCGATGCAAGTGCAAAGAAAGAGACACTCTCTGAGGAGTTTCCCTTGACCCATGGCCTGTGTGGCTGCTAAAAAATATCTCCTCCTCTGTTATGCTCACATAATACCACTCTCATATGTTCTTCTCAGCTATGGAACAATATATAATGCAAAATAAAGAAACCCATTCTCTTCCTAGTGGCGTGATATTTAACTTACCCTAATATCCATCTAGGGGTAGGTTTTTGACTTCCTCAACCCTCAATTGTGATAGAGTTTTGGACCTTCGAGACTATTCTTGAAATTACATACATGGCTAGCCCCATATGCATGAGTATTGAGGGTTGATGTGGCATTCTCATGTACCATGGTGATCAACATGATAGGTCAAATTGAAGGAGGCATAACTTTTGCATACAAACTTTGATTGACCCATGATCTGCACTGTTGGAAAGGTATTAGAGTGTAGGAAACCATCAAGGGGGTGTGAAAAATTTCCAGATAGCATAACCTAATTTTTTTTTATTTAATTCCTCAAAATGGCTCCGAAAGGTGACATACCCAAAATTTCCAAATGGGTCTTGCAACTAAATGACCTTGCAAAATGATTCCTCCATTTTTTTCCACTTTGAAAGCATTGATATAGATGAAAAATATTATAATGATCCAATCCGGATCATACCTCCCCATTTAGGGAGGATTTTGGTCCCCAAAATAGTTACTGAATGAGGTCAGGAATTTTTCCTCTACCTTCTCCCTGGAGTACCACTTTGCTTTTCCTGTAAGTTGTCCTTTAAACCCAATCTGCCAAAGGTCATGTTTCCCTTGCCTTGTAGCTCTAGAACACTTCTGCAAAACTATGTCTTCTACTAACTCTTCCTGAGAATCTGATGCTAAGTCCTCTATGGAAAGTAAGACCTTCTCCTCCTCTCGATCCAACATGGAAGGATCATAGAGTTTGAGATTCTCCACATTCTCTACTGAGTAAATGCTCATGTATGGGGGTAGAGTGAGTATGTAGGAATTATCTCCCACTTTTTACAATACCTCAAAAGGACCATACTGCAGAGATTTGATCTTCTTACCAGGACCCTATAGCCTTTCCTTATTCAACTGTAACCATACTCTGTCTCCCACTCTAATTGTTCTCTTTGTTATGTGATGGTCATGTCTAGCCTTATACATTTCCTATGACTTATTCAATGTCTCTTGTACTTTCAAATGGATCTCTTGATCTTCTCAACAATTTTTTGTTTCCCTTTAATCCATTTCCTATGAGGTCCTCCATCACTCCTCCTTGTTTTCCATATACAACATCTAAGGGTGAAGGTGGAAAATATCCAAAGAAAGTTTCAAAATGTGACTTACCAATAAAAGTGTGGTCTTCTTTGTTATAAGAGTGTTGTATATAGAACATATTTTCATCCCAGGTCTTTGGATGCTTCTGATTGTAACTCCTAAAAAGATACACCAAAGTCCTATTGACTACTTCCATTTACCCTTCTGTCCATGGATGGAATGTTGTAGACCTTTCAACTTAGTGTCCATATTCTCCCACAACATAGTCCAAAACACATTAATAAATATGGTATCCCTGTCTGAGATGATGCTCCTTGGTATCCCAAAGTTCACCCATACCTGTTCAAAGAACTTGTTTGCTACTTCTTGTTTGTTGATGGTATTTTTACAAGGAATGAGAATGCACATTTTTTTGAACTTGTCAACTACCACAAATAAATAGTCATGTCCCTTCTATGTGGTTGGTAAACATCCCACAAAATCCATGGAAATTCTTTCCTAAGGTCGAGTGGGTACATGTAAGGTATGGTATAAACCTTGCTTCCTATTGTTGGGATTGCTGGTACAAAAAACTACACATCCTCTAATATACCATGCTACATCTTCTTGCAATCTAGGCCAATACACATACCTCTGTAAGTTGGAAATTGTCTTCCCAACACCAAAATGTTCTGCAACATTGGAATGTGTGATCGTCTCTAATAAGATGCAATATTTCACCTTTAGAAACACAGATCTTGTTGAGCTTGTAGTGTAAACCATTATGGAAATGATAGTCATCCTTTTCGTCACCTTCTTTGATATGAATTTGTCCCTGTAGCTATTGAAACACCTCCTTGAAGTCCTCATCTTATGTGTATGCCTATTTTCATGCATCATGGGTAAAACGATCCATATGCATCAGAGTTCCCAAAGATGTAATCTTGGATGTGGGTGGCCATGAAAGCATGTTTTCTAACTTGTTTGTGATGTCCTTTTTATACTTGATGACTAGATGAAATTGTTGTAGAAACCACATCAACTTGTAATTATTGGTTTGTTGTAGCTTACTATAGGTATACAAATACTATAGTGGATGATGGTATCCTTTCCCATCATATAGTGCTTCCACTTCTTGATAGCTTGAACCGGGGAATATAGTTCCTTATCATAGGTAGGGTAGTTGGGAACTGCCCCATGAAATGTTTTAGAATGATAGAATACCCGCCTTCCTCCTTACATCAAAATGAATCCCATGGAATAACCACTTGCATCTATCTCCACCTCAATGGGCTTCTGCAATTTTGGTAGCATGAGCACTGGTGCTTGACTCATCTTTCTTTCCATCTCATCAAAGGCCTTCTTGTAATTATTTCCCAACTTGAGAATATTACCATTGGATATTATGGTGTGGACTGGGGTGACTACCACTGAAAATGAAGCTATGAACTTACACAAGTATTGTTCCACCCAAAAAAAACTCCTAACTTCAGTGAAGTTTGTAGGAACTGGCCATTTCATGATGGGTGACCCACAAGGTGAGGTACTTGGTCGAATCACACCTCGCTCCAACAACTGCTGCAATTGCTTCTTCACTTCATTCGTTTCTAGAAAAAATGGTCTATACAACTCGATATTTGGCAAGGGGGATTCTGAAAATAATTGGATTTCATGATACACTCCCTCTTAGGTGTTAGTGTTAGCACTAGAGATTTATCTTAGTTGCAAAAGAGAAATTCCTAGCACATCTTGAAAGAAAATCGTTTGTTTGGGAATAGGTTAACTGAAATTAGGTTATTAAATTTAAGGACAACTCTCAGACTCATACATTACATCCATGGATTGAAGGTAAATAAACTCAATATTCAAACACTTCATATTAAAGGGCGAAAGAAGGAAGAAAGGAGAAACACAATTATGAATATATCAATCTCACAGGTTGTTTAATTAATACATTCAAAGGAATGAAAATTCAATAACCATAAATGCTTTCCAATTATGAATAAAAATACTTCTTCGAAGATTCACTCGTACATCCTAAACCAATCATTATTTCAGAAATCAGAAATATGGAAAATTGAAAAAATAGGCTTCGAAGATTCACCTGCACATCCTAAAACAAACATTATTTCAGGAAATGACCCTCATATTACTCAATTTGGCACTTTCTGGAAAAAAATGTTTTAGATTTTCTAGATTCATTACCATTTTCTTAGAAATTATGCCCGAATTTGACCTCTAAAACAATCATTTCTAGAATTTTCGGTAGAGCCTCAAGGAAATTCGCCAATTTTGCTACTGGAAATTAAAACTTCCTGTAGCGAATCCTTAAATAAATTCAACTATTTCTCTACTGGAATTTAAAATCCTCAAAGACAAAAACCTTTGGATATTTAACTTAGCTTCTGGAAGACCAAAATTTATTGTAACATGCTAACTCTTGCTAAGGCTATGATTCATGAAAAACACCCTTATAGGCTTGGGAAAGGTAGAATTTTTTTATGTAGCCAATTTAGGTGCTATCAGTGGCTCCAAATTGGGATGGTGTCCTCCCTATGAGGCACCAAGAACCACAGACTAGTTTGAAAACCATTTCATCCCCAAAACAACCACACTATGCAAACCAAAACTGCAATATGAAACTAAAACTATTGAAAATGAGCCACTTTGTATAGTGCCTTTTCTCCATTGGGATATGGAGTCTTTATTTAGCTACATACCAAATTCTCGGAAAAGAAAGATTATTCAAACACACTTCCTACTATGACCAAATGAATCTTAATTGATCAGGTATAAGAAAACATCTAGTGGTACCAGGTAAGCATTTGAATGATTACATGAATCCTTCTTTGTTCCCCAATTAGGAAAAGAGGAAAAATAAAAAATGGAAATTT
Source organism: Picea engelmannii (assembly GCA_009831015.1). Taxonomy (NCBI): domain Eukaryota; kingdom Viridiplantae; phylum Streptophyta; class Pinopsida; order Pinales; family Pinaceae; genus Picea; species Picea engelmannii. The sequence continues at coordinate 561,127 of ML776856.1, read as the reverse complement.
ATAATACAAATCAAATCCAAACTTACAACATATAAATATGAAATCTGAGCAGATAAATTTCTCTAGATAGGCTTCCACGGGATCATCAAAAACATGTGAAAATACCTTTAGATTGACAAAAAATATTTCTTCTTCCCACTATTTCAATTGAATGTTCTTCCTCTTTGAATAATCTTCTTTCACTGGTTTATTGACGATACCATTTTCATCTGTCTGTGAAATAGAAATAAACTATAGGTTGCTTCCACTACCTTTGAGAACTTTGATTGAAATTTTCTTTTGACAAATTTCTTGTTGATCGGACCCCTCTGGATAAAAGGGTATTGTTTGTTTCTCTTGGATTTCAATATCAATTTTCATAGTCATCAAACAAAGGAGGATTGGTGTAAGGTTTAATGCTCACTGATATAGAAATATTCTTCTCATTAAGAACAAGCTTACTACCTTAGTGAGACCGCTGATGGAAATCCTCTACAAAAACTGTAGGTTTCCCTTGTATTTTATCATCATTCTTAATATAAAATTCATAATATTCATCATAAATGGGTGAGTCAAAATAATTTATATTTTGTAAAATATGATAATCATAATTAGAACCAATCTCCTGATCGTCCTGAAATAGCTCTTGAATAACATGCATTTAACTATGATTCAGGGAAACTAATTGATCGTTAGTCCGATGATGCTCTTCTTGAATAAAAAATTCTTTAAAAGAATTCAAAGTAGTAGAATGAGCATGTGCCATCCCCACTTCTTCAAAATTCGATTGTATGTGATATTTATTAAACAATTAACCTTCACAAGGATCTATATCAACAAAATATTCATCATTTGGATAACTCAAATTATTTTCAGCAGTAAAACTATCAAGGCATCTGAACAACTGTCACTTGTATCTTTAAAATTTATAACTTGAAGAATTTCTTCATTAGTAAATTCAGTTTCCTCCTCTGATATAAGAACAATATTATATATTCTAAAAACTTGACTCAAATCCTTCATAAAAGTGTTCTAATAGAAGCTTAGCATGACAGATTATTTTGCAATAAGCATGAAACACAACATGAAAATATTTTAGTGAAGAAATGTTAGAAGGAGGTATGGACCTGTACCATTCAGGAGCATCTCCTTCTAGTGAATACATGAACATATTCAATAATATGTCCTCATGATGAATATTTTGTTGGACACACATACCACACTTAGAGGGGGGGTGAATGAGTGTGGGGATCTTTTTCCCAAAACTTCCCTCTTACATAAAAACTCCTTAGTTAACATTTAACATTTTCTCATTACTCATTATTTTCATTTATAATTAGTTATATGTGAATACATATCAACAACATATCATCAACAAATCATCTCCTCAAGGAACACAAAGAACACAAGATGTATGTACAATTTTTCTTTTTATTATGGACTTCAATCCAGGGGTTTTTCAGCAACAACTGAATAGAGTACAACTCTACAAGAGCACCAGAAATATATGAAAGACTCAACTTACATTCTCATCACCAAATGAGATGAGACAACAATCCTCAACAAATATCAATCTGTCAACATAAACAAGTGCATCAACCATGCACCAACCTGTGCCAAACAACCTGTAATCAACCTGTACCATAGACAAGTGCATCCAACCATGTACCAAGTATATAAAAATCATGTGTAAAATACTCACCAATATGTACCAACATCATCAACTATACACCTCATGTATGTGCCAACCCATCAACTTCTTTTCACAGCCATGACTAGTTTTGGATTAGTCAACAACCCCAACTTGAAATAATCATAACTTTGTACCAGTAATGAATAAATATTTGAAACTGATACACAATTTTATTCAGTGTATTTTATGAAATTCCTCAAGGTGGCACTACTTGGAACCTCTCAGAAAAGGTGTTATAGCAAAAATGGCATACCTTGCTGAATTCTGGCTTATTTTAGAGAGCGACCTTGTATAGCGTGGCCCGCACAAAATATTCGTTGAATTGATATGAAACTGTTAAAACACATACTAAATCCTATACCCTAACCAACACATTTAGTATCACTGAATTTGGATCTGTTATGAAGAATTTATGACGTTTTTACCCGAAACACCTATTTTTGACTAGTTTCAAGACTAGCCACAAACCCTATTTTCCACGGAGCGTAACTCCCAAAATACAACGAACCAAAAGATAAATTTTTTACCACAAATACTTGGGTATGTTTTCTCAATGGAATAGAAGTTTCATGTTCTGAATCATTATATAAAAAAAATTATAGCGAAAATGGTGAGATGGCTTGTAAATAACATACCTTAGAAAGCATCATCAAAAGAATTTATCCTCCCTTCAATTCCAACCCTCTTTTCTTCACCTTCCTTCTGAAATTCAGCTTAGATATCCTTGGTTACCTCAATCACCTATATATCTTCAATATGATCAAATGTTCCACACCAAAAATTCTCAAGAAGTTCTCATAAGAAGCTCTCCATCAATACTCCAAAAGATATTCTCACAAGAAGCTCTCCATTGATCCACAAAAAGGATGATCTACAAGAGACCATTGCTATCTTATTTATACTTTCATCCTCTAGGTCACTTAACCTATTTTTAAGTCACTTAACCCATTTCTAGGTCACTTAACCTATTTTCCTTATTTTAGAGTTAACCACTTTCCATAAATAGAAATTTCTCCAATATTTTATCATTTAAATATTCCTTCTTGATTTTCTCATCTTACTTTATCATTTCTTAATTTTTTTTCACTTCTCTTTATTACTTAAATAATCCACCTTGACTTTGTCACCTTAATTTATCATTTAAATAATGATTTTTTCTTTTAGGTCACTTAACCCATTTCTAGGTCACTTAACCTATTTTCCTTATTTTTAGGGTTCACCACTTTCCATAAATAAAAGGTTCTCCAATACCTTATCATTTAAATATTCCTTCTTGATTTTGTCACCTTACTTAATCATTTCTTGATTTTGTCACTTCTCTTTATTATTTAAATATTCCACCTTGACATTGTCACTTTACTTTATCATTTAAATAATGATTTCTTCTTTTAGGTCACTTTGACTTCTTTGACCTTGGGGGCTTCAAGCCTTCTTGTGGGGGTCCTTCATCTTTATAAGACCATAACTCTCAAACCATGAGGAGTTACGTGACATTCCACATACCACTGAAAATGGCATGACAAGCACTATCCATCTAGGATAGTTTCACCAACAATTTCCTTGATCTTCGTCTCATTATTCCACATACAAGCATGGGTCCTCCAACCATTCTTCTAGGATAAATCAATCCATAAAGCGTCTTCCTGTGATGGCTTTCACCATAAGGGGACCACTTTGGAGTTCATCCATTTTTTCAGCTTATCAATCATGATAAGACAATAATGAGAGCATCTGTCCTCCAACCATTCTTTTAGGATAACTAAATCCGCAAAGCGTCTTCCCGTGAGGGCTTTCACCATAAGGGGACCACTTTGGATTTCATCCATTTGTGCACCTTATCAATCACGATAAGACAATAATGAGTCATATATACATTTTTCCAACAATGCATCATATACCAATGAAAGCGCATCGATCCATCTTCATCATGTATCAATGACAACTCATTGATCCATCTTCATCATATCAATGACAACTCATTGATCCATCTTCATCTATGCATTATCATCAAGGAAAATACATATTATATTACATCAATCATCAATCAATCAATCAATCAATCAATCCTTTGACATCAATCAATCACTTGACATCAATCAATCAAACCATTGGCATCAATGACAACATGATCCAACAATCTCCCCCTTTTGCATTGATGGAAACACCAATTACCAATTATTGATGTCAACATGTAGATAAGGCATGCTCTACTTCAATAGTCGATGTGACTATCTCTCCCCATCAATAAACATCAATCACATCAATGTGATTAACTCTCCCCCTTTGACATCAATGACAAAGGGCCATTCTCATCTTGGGGTTGCTCCCCCTGTCTAAATGCCTTTGATCTTCCTATGAATAATCTCTCCCCTTTTGAGCAAGGGATATCACTATGATGTAATTCTAAATATACATCGAACATACTCCCCCTGTGACCATTTCTCCCCCTGAAATTATGCTCCTGTTCTTTTTCTTCAAGTATAGGGCTCTTTTCTAGGTATGCATCTGATAAATATCTCCTCCTAGAATCATGGGAAGAAGAATGACTCCTCCTATGGGTATGTATCCCCTATCTTTTCTACAATATGAACATTGTGCTACCATATAATGATCCTTGGACTTGTTCATGCATCAAACTCATGCCATACCAAGCATCATGAAGCAAAATATATGTGAACAATGAAATAAAGAATCATGAGCAAAATATCAACCAGGTACATCCTGTACAAAATTTGTGCTCATCAAGCACAATACCTATGTACAACAACATCATGCACTGTGCTAGAAGATATCATCCATGGAATGTATCAATCATATGCCTTTATCAACATGCCAACATGTGCATCTACCAATATGCCAACCATGTGAATCTACCAATATGCCAACCATGTGCATATACCAACATGCCAAACAATGTATCATATCACTCATGATATGTCTCCATCATGAACCAAGTGCCACAATCATGTATCTCAAACAAATGCCAATTGTTGTTCTAATCAAGTAGCACCAATGTACTAGAAGTGTACCAATCATGCATCAACTATCAATGATGTACAACATGATCATTTCATCAACTCACCAACTACATGTCCCAATATGTAGCCCAATCCCCATGAAAAATGCATGCACCATGATATCAACATATGCTTCCACTAATACATCATAAGATATATCAATGAAACTCAAATATGTACCAGTCATGTACACCAATAGATCAACATCAATCCATACTCATGGGTTAGTGTCATGCACTCGAGATTTTATTTTACATAATCCAATAGATGAACACTTAAACCTGCAACAAATAGTGTCAGA
>ML776856.1:525189-554804 GCA_009831015.1 Picea engelmannii | reverse complement strand
TATGTGCCAACTCATCAACTGCTTGTCACAACCGTGACTAGTTTTGGATTAGTCAACAACCCCAACTTGAAATAATCATAACTTTGTACATGTAATGAATAAATATTTGAAACTGATACACAATGTTCTTTAATGTGTTTTGTGCAATTCCTCTAGGTGGCACTACTTGGAACCTCTCAGAAAAGGTGTTATAGAAAAACTGTCATACCTTGCTGAATTCTGGCTTATTCTAGAGAGCGAACTTGTAGAGCATGGCCTGCACAAAATATTCATTGAATTGATCTGAAACTCTTAAAAAATATATTAAATCCTGTACCCTAACCAAAAAATTTGGTTTCACTGAATTTGGATCTGTTATGAATAAGTTATGACATTTTTACCCGAAACACCTGTTTTTGACTAGTTTCAAGATCAACCACAAACCCTATTTTCCACGGAGTGTAACTCCCAAAATACAATGACCCACAAGATGAATTGTTTACCACAGATACTTGGATATTTTTTCTCAATGTAATAGCAATTTCATGGTCTGAATCATTATAGAAAAAACGTTATAGTGAAAATGGTGAGATGGCCTGTAAATAACATACCTTAGAAAGCATCACCAAAAGAATTTATCCTCCCTTCAATTCCAACCCTCTTTTCTTCACTTTCCTTCTGAAATTCAACTTATATATCCTTGGTTACCTCATTCACCTATATATATTCAATATTCTCAAGTGTTCCACACCAAAAATTCTCAAGAAGCTCTCACAAGAAGCTCTCCATCAATACTCCAAAAGATATTCTCACAAGAAGCTCTCCATTGATCCACAAAAAGGATGATCTACAAGAGACCACTGCTATCTTATTTATACTTTCATCCTCTAGGTCACTTAACCTATTTTCCTTATTTTAGGGTTAACCACTTTCCACAATTAGAAATTTCTCCAATATTTTATCATTTAAATAGTCCTTCTTGATTTTATCATCTTACTTTATCATTTCTTGATTTTTTTTCACTTCTCTTGATTATTTAAATAATCCACCTTGACTTTGTCACCTTAATTTATCATTTAAATAATTATTTCTTCTTTTAGGTCACTTAACCCATTTCTAGGTCACTTAACCTATTTTCTTTATTTTTAGGGTTAACCACTTTCCATAAATAAAAGGTTCTCCAATACTTTATCATTTAAATATTCCTTCTTGATTTTGTCACCTTGCTTTATCATTTATTGATTTTGTCACTTCTATTTATTATTTAAATAATCCACCTTGACTTTGTCACTTTACTTTATCATTTAAATAATGATTTATTCTTTTAGGTCACTTTGACTTCTTTGACCTTGGGGGCTTCAAGCCTTCTTGTGGGGGTCCTTCATCTTCGTAAGACCATAACTCTCAAACCATGAGGAGTTATGTGACATTCCACATACCACCGAAAATGGAGTGACAAGCACTATCCATCTAGGATAGTTTCACCAACAATTTCCTTGATCTTCGTCTCATTATTCCACATACAAGCATGGGTCCTCCAACCATTCTTCTAGGACAACTCAATCCATAAAGCGTCTTCCCGTGAGGGATTTCACCATAAGGGGACCACTTTGGAGTTCATCCATTTGTGCATCTTATCAATCATGATAAGACAATAATGAGAGCATGGGTCCTCCAACCATTCTTCTAGGATAACTCAATCTGCAAAGTGTCTTCCCATGAGGGCTTTCACCATAAGGGGACCACTTTGGAGTTCATACATTTGTGCACCTTATCAATCATGATAAGACAATAATGATTCATATAAACATTTTTCCATCAATGCATCATATACTAATGAAACCACTTCGATCCATCTTCATCATGTATCAATGACAACTCATTGATCCATCTTCATCACATCAATGACAACTCATTGATCCATCTTCATCTATGAATTATCATCAAGGAAAATACATATTATATTACATCAATCATCAATCAATCAATCCTTTGACATCAATCAATCACTTGACATCAATCAATCAAACCATTGGCATCAATGACAACATGATCCAATATATTCAACTGATCCATGTATTCATTAAACTTAATGATGTGCTATGCAGGATGATCATCCTTATCTCCTTTGAATATGGGGAGGCAGTCTCCCCACTCATTCATAGTAGATACAACATTTGGAAAACTAGGAACAAATGAAAAATAAAAAATTGAAAACCTCGCAGCTACAATAGCGTCCATTCAAGTAGCAAATGATTTTGACAATTTGAAACTAGTGGAGTCACCAATGAATCTTCAATCATGGAGTCACTAGGTGAATAATCTTCAGTCAAATTCTATGTCTAGTTCTTATTCACCATCAAGAAATAGAGCTGATTGTTGTCGTACACCTAGGGAAGATACTTCGTTCCTCCGTTCCCAAAAATGATGCCAAAATATGTTAGTACTAGAGATTTCTCTTGACTACAAAAGAGGAATGGCTAACACATCTCGAAAGAATTTTTTTTGTTTGGGAATAGGTTAACTAGGATTAGGTTATTAAAATCAAGGAAAACTCTCAGAATCATACATTACATCCATGGATTGAAGGTAAATGAACTCAATATTTAGACAATTCAGATTAAAGGGTGCAAGAGGGAATAAAGGAGAAACATAGTTATGAATATATCAATCTCATAGGCTGTTTAATTAATACATTCACAAGGATGAAAATTCAATAACCATGAATTCTTTCCAATTATGAATAAAAATACTTGAATGAAACTTGTGAGATATAGGTAATCACAAAAAGGTTTTACCGTTCAAGAATCTATAAATCTTAGACCATTCATGTATGTTACATCAACATTCATATTATTCAAATAAGAAGAAAAAGTATGTGAAAGCATACAAAAACATGAATATGATATTGAACTCACAGAGATGTTGCAATAATGAGACATATGTATTAAGTATACATATTTGGATACAAAGATAAAGCATTTCCACCAAACCCAAAACCAAACCCCCCTCTTCATCACATTCAAAATGATAGTCTTTATAGAAATCACAATCTCTGAGCTATTACTAGCTTTTAGGAATGAATTCTATCCATAAACTAAAAAAAAAGAAATCTATGATTTTTCACAGCAAATATGGAAATGTTTGACAATCCTATGCCTATAAATATGAATATATATGAACACTACTAATATTTTTCCTTTAAATATTCCACTTTGACTGCCACATGTTCACTATATGCCTTATTCCCCAGTTGACCCTTTAACTGTTGATCCTCTGCCTGATTTGTCAAAAAAGATCTTTGACTGGGCATTTTTTTTAGAAATTGGAAATGTGAAAAAAATGGAAAAATAGGATTAGAATATTCACCTGTATCTCCTAAATCATTCATTATTTTAGGAAAAAACTTGGTTGATACTCAATTTGGCACGTTCTGGAAAAAACCCATATTTTAGATTTTCCAGATTCATTACCATTTTCTCAGAAATTGTGCCTGAAGTTGACCTCTAAAATAGTCATTTCCAGAATTTCCAGTAGTGCCTCCTCAAGGAAATTCACCATTTCATTACCGGAAGTTAAAACTTTCTATAGCGACTCCTTAAGGAAATTCAATGATTTCTCTAGTGAAAGTTAAAAATTCCTGAAAGACCAAAACCTTTGGATATGTAACTTAGATTTTGGAAGACCAAAATTTCTTGTAACATGCTAACTCTTGCTAAGGCCGTGATTCATGAAAAACACCCTTATAGGCTTGGGAAAGGTAGAACATTTTGACATAGAAAATTTAGGTGCTAACAGGTATCCCTTTAGGCTCCTAGAACACTCCCTGAATGCCTTTAACAACTCTTCCAGTTGATGTTTCTACTCTTTAGTACACCCCTCCAGGGATGCCTTCACTCTCATTGACTCATCATCAGATTGATTTTCTCTTAAGAAAAGAAAAACATATTTCTTACTAGAACTAATAAACTTCTTGGCTTGGTTGGCACTTACTAGTGAGATATTTTACTTTCCTTTATGCGCATTGATGATGTAGGACTTCCCATCCTTGATCAGTCGATACTGGTTGGCTCTCCACATGAAGATTGTATCCATCATATACATGTAAGGGATTCCAAACACTACTCCACATACATTAAGGGGTACTACGTCCAATTCCACTTCATCAATACAATCAACAATTACAACAATTTTAATCTTACAATGTTTTGTTACATTTATCTTTGCATCCCTATTTACCCAACCCAATGGATAGGGGCTAGGATGATCATTAACCTCCAATACAAGCTTGCTAACCATATCAATTTCTATGATATTACTATGATATTATCTCATGAAATAGAGTCAAATAAAGAATATATCTTGGTCTTCTTGACCTAAATATTGATGTTGAAGAACTTGGTCATATCCTTCTCTTCCTAGTGATGAAGGCTACTCAGATTCACCTCCTTCTGCATAGATGTGTAAAAAATCCTTTCATCCACATCTGAGCTAATTTCAACCCGATTGCTTGAATATGTGGCTAGATGGTTCTTTTTCTTTCCATCCTTATTGTAGTCCTTCGGGTTCAACTTTGGATGTAGTTTCTAACATTTTTCCTTGGTCTGACCATCAATACTGCAATGATTGCAGTAGTTGTTGGGATATTTTCCCTGATGTCTAGTGGCTACTATATTCTTATATTTTTCCCCTTTCCACTTCTTCTTCCCCTCCTTAGAAGGTTCTTGGTGCTCTTTTTTCCTCAAACCACTTGGTTTCCCCTTCATTTTGCCTATGTTTTCCAAGTACTATTCTTGTACACATGCCTCATCCACTGTCCTTCGATTCAATATCATCACCTTGTTTCATAGATGATTGTGTAAACCCCCTAGATATTTGAGGAGTACATATGGTTTCTTGGAAGAGATACCCAACATGATGACCATATTTATGAATTCAGTGGTGTACTCCTGTACACTCTACCCCTTCCTCTGCTTGAATTAGTCCCACTGGATCCATTGGTTCTTTACATACCTGATAGGGTAGAATTGGGACTTGATAAGGGTTTTGAAGTCCTCCCACCTATTTACTGGTGGATCACCCTCCATGCTAAGTTTTTTTGTGTGGATTTCCCACCAGGTTAAAGCATGACCCTCTAACTTCAACCTAGCAAATTAAATCTTCTTCCCTTCATCTATATTGTGAATGTTAAACTAAAATTCTAGTTGTTGCAACCAATGATTTAGTTTTAATGCATCGATCTCACCTTGGTATGGATTTATGTTCAGTTTTGGTTCCATCTTCAATAAGGATAGTGTAGGGTTAACGACACTCAAACTTGGCTGCTATTTCTGAGATTCTTTCCATGAGTCCTTTCCCGATTCTTCCTGATATCTTGATTTCACCTCTGATCGGATATTTGAATTAGAGCCTCCATGATATCCAAAAAAATTGATCTTACTTGCTAGAGATGCCATGAGTATGTTCATATTGTGACTAATTTCGACAACTTGCACTTCCAACTACTTAGATCTCTCTTCTTCAAGATCTCAAGGTTTATTATGAACAAACTCCTCTACCATGGCTAAGGTTTCTATAACTTCTCTTTAAGTCAATTCCTCGATCCCGCAACTTCCCAAAAGTACCCCAAAAGAAAAACCTACTCTGATACCAATATGATATGTAAATTTCCATGGATATTCCACTGGAAACATTTGTCACAATAGATTTAATAAAATACTAAAATATTTACCATTAAGGTTAATTTTCCTTAATATTTCCAGAATATTTAGTTACTAATTTTTTTTCTTAAGCATGAAATAGATAAAATGTAGAAAATAGAGAACAATAAAATACATTCACACCTTTTGGCACAGGGGAAAACCTGGGATTCAACGCTACAACAACGCACCAACAAAACCCTAACTACCGGCCCTTTCGACAATACCTGCGAAGCAGATGAAGTCTCACCCGAGGTAGAGGCAGGGGTGGTTGCAAGACTCTAGTGTCTGCAACCTTATATGGGACACAGTTCTGTGATTGTCACACCTTAATAGAGCACTTAGTTAGTACAGTCCATTAGTATTAATATTTAGTTCACAATGTAGCTAAACCCTGACAAGAGATCAATGCAGTATTCACAAAGATCCAATAGATTTAAGCACAAAGCACACAGATAGAGATAAGATATGTCATTCATTCACATTATTCAACACTAAACTATCACATTAGATTCATCTATCATCTAAAATCGCACTAAGCATTCAATCATATAAACACGAAAGAAACCATAAAGAAAAAATCATTCACAACACATGATATACGTGGTTCACCCCCACCCTGGGGCCATGTCCACCAACTTTTCTTCTCTTTATTATCTATGTCAAGCATCTTACAGGCACAAAGCATTAAAAAACTACTCCGCATAGGACAGGATATATGCGCACACTTCACCAGATCCTCCTTCCCGAAGTAGATATAGGCATAGAGCCTCACACAGTCTGCGTAGAAAGCACTACATATGACTTGCACTTAGCTCTGAAATTCTTAATCACATCTTCTTTCACATAGCCAGTACTAGAACTCAACCATCAGTCGCTACTTACTTCACCTAGTCTTCTATTTATACATTAAAAAATAGGCCTAAGCATGGGTAAACCCATGGGCCAACATTCCCATACCCGTTACATAGCCCCAAAACCCAAAAAGTCCCTAAAAAGGGGTTGAGATCCTGTGACCTTTGCTTCGTCTTGCACTCCTCCTTCGACAGCTTGTAGAAGTCCCAAAAATAGGTCAAACATGACCAAGGATTCTAAAAACTTGGTCAAGGGCCAACAAGCCCCCAACACTCACCTATGAATCGTCCTGAGTCACTCTGATTTGGGTAATTTTCCCTCAAAATCCTCGAGCTTGGCTCAAGCTTCTTCGACCTAGTGCTATGCCATGGCCTCCTGCTCAACGAACTCTTGCATAACAACTTCGTTGACAGGTACCTTGAAGCATTGTTCATCTACAGTGACGACTTTCTCCAGTTCTTCTCCTTGGCCTTCGATCTTTGAGAATATTGGCAAGCCTCATCCTATACAGGTTGGAGCCTCTGAGTCACTTCCATGAATTTGTTCTAAATTGTGTGGACCTACTGTTGAGCGGTGTGCTACTCTTGAGAATGTTTCATCATTTCAACATTTGATATGGGCTTCAACCACACCTCTATTGTTTTTGCTTGCTGCTTCGCCTCCTAGAGCTATGAATCCAGTGCCTTTAATTCTGGATTCTCAGTGAGTTGCTCATAAGTCTGGGCACTATGATCAGTTAGTTTCTTACATTCCATGGCGAGGGCCTTGAGTCTTTCAACTGTGCTTCAGGCAATTGCATCTCTTTGATCCCTCACATCCTGCGGAGTGTTGGGCACTGTGCAGCGTTCTAAGTTTGTTATTCTTTGCTATCGATGTTGGATAACTTCCGCGAGTTTCTTTACTTGATGCTCAACGTGGTCTTCTACCTTTGTCTCTAAGCCTTTTACAGAGCAGAGTGCTTTGTTGACTGCTTCTTTCACTTCAAGTTGCTCTGCATGAAACTGCTCTTTTTCTTGCTGAATGTGTGCTTTGTTCTCTTCAAACTTAGTTTAGAGAGAAACCTTATCCTACTTTGAAGGTCGACGTTGTTCTACGAGTACTTATTGCACTTTCTTCAGGGCCTGGGTGGCTTGTTCAGTTTCTTCTTGTGTGCAATGAAGGTGAGCTTCGGTCGCATCAGCTAGTCGACGGAGTTGGGATGGCTCATCTCCCAACTCTAGTTCTCTCGATGGCAGGGGCATAATGGACAGTACATGACTAGATTGAAGGGCCTGATGTACCCCTCAAAGTTCAACCTCAATTCTATCATACATCTCCTCTTGCTTGGCTTCCTGTTTCTACAAGATTTCCTGCAAGGCATCGTTTACAGTTGTGATGATGAAGTCAAAGTCATCAACAATGAGCACAGTCTACATCGTGGTCAAGGTGGCTATAGATTTCTTTTGGGAAAAGGATTTTGGGGGAGAAACCTTCTTCTTCTTCAAGGGACCAGCCTTGTCTCTAGGTGGTGTTACTTTTCCTTGCTTCTTCACATATTCTTTTCCATTTATCTCTTCTACTTCATCATCAACCCCTCGGCCAGGTGATACTGAAGCAGTTTTTTCTAAGGCACTGCTTAAGTCTTGGACTTATTTGGTCTTCTTCCTTATGCTGGTTCTAGGTGTGTCATGTTCTTTGTGAGTAGCCTCTGGGCTATCATGTTCATGAGAAAATATTTCTATAGGGTCAGTGGGGATAAGGAAGTCTGCTGACCAGTGCTTAGTTATCTCCTCAAGGTCCTCTTCTGTGATCTTGTAGTATGACTGAAGCTCTTCCTTATGCTCATTTTCTTGCGTAGTAATATAGATGAAGTGTCAATCTATGTGGACCTTCATTAGGGGTCAAAACCACTACAGGGTGTTCAAAGTCATGCAGTGTTCAACTTCGATAGCCCTCTTTAGCTAGAGATAGTATGTGTGAAAGACTGCGTTCGACTGCCACTTTTTTCCCATGTCGATTGAGTACCAAAGTGTGGTGAACATCACAGCAAGTGGCTTGAATAGATCAATGTATAGGAAGGTCTCACCTTCCAGTATCTCCCAAGCAATAAACATGATGAGGATCAGGAGCCAGCTAAAGTGGAACTCGTAGCCCTGATCATGTGCTTCGCGATAGTCTAATTCTAGCTGATTAACTAGGTACTTCACCCAGTTCATCTATACGCCTTCCATGCATTTCCCTGCGAGGTCAATGAAAAATCCTATGATCTGCGTGGGTTTGTTCTTCCTTACTAACTTTCCTGTGATTAATTGGCATACTAGGTACACTGCACCATTCTGGATGGAAGCTACCTTGTAGCTTCGTGTCCCCTTCTCAACATCGTCGTATGTATCCTTGATCTTCTGTGCTAATGCGCGATCTATGGCTTTCCTTGGATAGAAGTATTGTGGGTTGGGTCCTTGCATACTTAATCTGGTGATCCTATGGATCAACGTCAGATCATATGTGATACGATGGTATAGCCATAAGTAGCCACCATGGTAACATGAAAGTAGGAGCTTGACACATGTGTTAAATTCCTGGTGCCTTCCAAAGTGTGGGATTTTCATTACATTCAACAGGGTGGACTATGCGAGGTTCATCGTCCATGGCTAGGGGATTATCTTCGAGTTCTTCTCCTTTTTCGTGGTCAAGTATTTATACAGGGCAAGCATAATATGGTTCTTGCGGTCTCCTAAGTTGAAGTTGCTGAACTTCAACGTTGCGATCTTGTCCTGTTGTGCTTGAACTGTGCATATCCACTTCAGGAGGTACACATTAAACATGGTGTATTCAAAATCTCTCGGCACACTATCATGACTCACCAAGCCGGCTAGAGGCGAGATGTAGTCGGGTAAGATGGTCGGAATTAGCTTCGCATTTTCTAGGTCATCTCTCTGATTGGTTCTCTTTTCTATGATGACTTGGGATGGTTCAGATCCATGAGAGGTCAACGAAGAGACTTGTACTCCTCTCTTTGATGATGCTTGAATACTTGCAAACATTACTTTCTCAGCCATGAGATTGATGAGAACTTCTTCGACTATTTTCTCTACGACATTGAGCTCATCCGACATACACTCTTAGATCGAATGTATGAATGAATGAGAAAAACAATAGAATTGGTGTCGATATTACTCATCACATTGTGGTAGCAATCATTTCTCTTTGATACAATTCAAAAAAGTGTTCTTGGTGAAACAATTGACAGAATAAGTAGACAACAACGTAACAAATCTTTCCAATGGACAAGAGACCTTCATTAATTTAGTTCGGTCCGTTACGATGCAGTCTCAATAGTCTGATGGTGGGATTTCTGACCATAAATGTCGTTCTAACCATTCGGGGTATCGGTATAATGGTTATACTATTCCCAACGACTATATTTCTTCACCATGGTGAATTTCCATGTGACGCTGTTCTGATATCCTGACAAAGTTCTAGTTTTGTAAATTTTCCTTCTGTGAAGTTCCCTCTGGAACCTTCTGTAATTTTTCGATCTTTGATCTCTTATTTCTTAGTTTTCTATCCTAATTTCCAGTGAGCTTTGTCTCGGTATTCCTCTTTTCATTCTGATTCTTATCTCCTCTTGGCATAGTAACTTCGTGTTGTTTATATTCTTTCCTAGGATTCAAGGGAAATACTTCTTCTCTATTAGGGGTAGGTGCTTCAGTCTTCTGTAAGTCTTCTTGTGTTCTTTCAAGTTCAATATCCAAGTTTCTGGTTCTAAATATCTTTGATCTATTCTCTTGTTCTTCAATCAAGTGTGTGATCCTCCTAGTCATGAAATATTTTAATTCTTTCTTTTTATGCTCTAAGACTTCTTCTTCTTTCCTTCTAGCCTGATCCCTTTCAATCCAAGGTTTTCCTAGTAATATAGTGAATGGGGCGTTATTCTTAACAAATTTAACAACCTCAAAATCTTCTTCTATCAAAGTTCCATGAGCACTCATAGATATCTGGGTAAGTCTTCCTCATAGGGTTATCATCTTTCCTCTAAATAATCCTATTCCTCCCAATGAAGGAATCATAGCAGGATTTCCTAATATTTCCCAAGTTCTTTCTGTCATGATATTCACCTGTGTTTCTTCATCCAGAGTACAGTCAATGTCAAAGTCTCCTAGTCTTACTTCTATTTTCTCTTTCTATTTTAAGATCTCTGATAGATTAGTATCTCTGTGGTCATTCAAGGTTTCTTTCATCTATAATAGTACAGTTTCTGATTCCTTCTGGGGTTCTACCATGGTCTTAGTTTATTGACCTTTCTTAGGGTATACTTGTTCCATATTCATTCTTTCAAGATTAGCAATCATTCTAGGGAAATCCAAAACTTCATGGTCCATAGCTTTACAACAAAGACAACTAGATCTTCTACCAGGGAAATCCTTAGCAAGATGTCTCGGTCTTCTGCAATTGTAAAAAAGAGTTAACCATCTCTTTCTCTTAAATGATCCCCATCCTTTCTTGTACCACACACTAGGATCATGGTAGATAACCTGCAAAAAATTATTTCTAGGATCCTGCATCCATTTGTTAGTCCAAACATTCCTTCTATGCATAGGAATAACATATCTTTCATTATTCTTATCAAATTTACTCATATCAAATCTTATTTCATCTAGCGGTGCCCTAGTTTTTCAGGCTAGGACAAAATTTATCAAACATTCCTAGATCCATATTCTTGAAAGAAAAATTTCCACTTATCTTAATTTCGGCAGAGCATAAAGCTTCCATATCTAAAAAATTTCACTATTCTTACCTCTATCAAAGCATAAAATTGTTAAGATATTACCTCTTTTCTTTAGATCCGACTTCTCTTCTTAGCACAAAGGTTCACAATCCAAGTAGCGTACTATGCACCAAGGAAACAGATCTACGCACAGAGCTTTCATAGTTTCAGATCAGATCTTTGCATAGAGCTTCTTCTTCCTCAGTTCCCAACAATCATAGTTTCAGGTCAGATCTTCTCACAAAGCTTCTTCTTCCTCTATTCCCATCAATCATAGTTTCAGGTTAGATCTTCGCACATAGCTTCTTCTTCCTCAGTTCCCAACAATCATAGTTTCAAGTCCCAGTAGCAGAACCATTTTTTGGCACAGGGGAAGACTCGGGGTTCAATGCTACAACAATGCACCAACAAAACCCTAACTACCAACCCTTTCGGCAACACCTGCAAAGAAGATGAAGTCTCACCTGAGGTAGAGGAAGGGGTGGTTGCAGGACTCCAGTGTATGTAACCTTAGCTGGGACACAGATTTGTGATTGTAACACCTTAAAAGAGAACTTAGTTATTACAGTCCATTATTATTAAGCTTTAGTTCACAGTGAAACTAAACCCTAACAACAGATCAACGTATTATTCACACAAATCCAATAGATTTAAGCAGGAAGTACACACATAGAGATCAAATCTAGCATTCATTCACATTATTCAACACTAAATTATCACATCAGATTCATCTATCATATAACATTTCACTAAGCATTCAATCATATAAACAAGAGAGCAACCATAAAGCAGAAAGAATTCAAAACATAGGATATAAGTGGTTCACCCCCAACCTGGGGCAACACCCACCAACTCTTCTTCTCTTTATTATCTCTATCAAGCGTCTTACAGGCACAAAGCATTAGAACACTACTCTGCATAGGACATGATATCTGCGTGCACTTCACCAAATCCTCCTTCCCCAAGTAGATCTAGGCACAGAGCCTCACATAGTCTGTGCACAAAGCACTACAGATGAATTTCACTTAGCTCTGCAAGTCTTAATCACATATTCTTGAACATAGCCAGTACTAGCAATTAGCCATCAGTCACTACTTACATCGCCTAGTCTTTTATTTATACATTACAAAATAGGCCTAAGAATGGGTAAGCCCATGGGTCGACATTCCCATACCCGTTACATAGCCCAAAAACCCAAAAAGGCCCTAAAAAGGGGCTGAGATCCTGTGACCTTCACTTCTTCTTGCGATCCTCCTTTGACAACCTGTCAAAGTCCCAAATATAGGTCAAACATGACCAAGGATCCTCAAAACTTGGTCAAGAGAGAACAGCACCATCCAAAAATAAACACAAGATATGACCTGGGAAACCCAATATGGGAGAAAACCCAACTAGAAGGTGAGGCTTATCTGTTCTCTTTTCTATGGAATACAAATGATGTAAGTATAAAGAAAGAGGAACTCTGTGAGGAGTTTCCTTTGACTTTTGTCCTGTATGGTTGCTAAAGAATCTCTCCTCCTCTATTATTCTCACATAATTTCACTCTTAGATGTTCTGATCAACTATTGAACAAGATACAATGCAAAAGAATGGAACTCGTTCTCCTCCTAGTGGCCCAATATTTAACATAGGCCGATAGCCATATAGGGGTAGGTTTTTTACTTCCTCAACCCTCAATTGTGATAAGGTTTTGGACCTTATAGAATATTATTGAAATTAAATATGTGGCTAGCCCCATATGCATGAGTAATGGGGGATGATGTGGCATCCTCTCATACCATGGTGGTCAACATGATAGGTCAACTTGCAGGAGGTACAAATTTTGCATACAAACTTTGATTGACGCATGGTCTACACCATTGGAAAGGTATCAGAATGTATAAATATTTCACGGGGGTGTGAAAAAATTTTGGACACCAGAATAAAAAAAATTTCATTTAATTCCTAAAAATGGCTCCAAAAGGTTATGAACCCCAATTTTCCAAACTGGGTCCTACCACTAAAATGACCTTGCAAGCTGATTCCTCCAATTTTTTCCACCTTGAAAGCATCAAGATAGATGAAAAATAATATAATGATCCAATCCTTATCACTATTTAATTTCCAAAAAACCTTTCAAGTTTATTTGAGTTTCTCCCTCTCCCCCTTCTATTCCACATGCATGCTTTTTTTCATTTGACTCCCTTCCTAGATCATGTTTGGTTTCTTCCTCTACAATTCCTTCATCACTTATTGCCAATCTCCCTAGTTGTAATCTGTCAGGACCTGTTACAACTTCCCCCTCGATAACTACTAAGGATTTCTTGTTTCTTTCTGTGTCCCCCTCATTTATTTCCCTTTCAATTCTTTTCATAGAGCTGGGAGAGGGTTCCTTAGCCTCTTGAACTAACCTACACATAGATTCTAGAGATTTGAACAAAAAATATGGGATGTTGATAAGACTTCCATTCGTGAGATGAATTAGCAACATAAAGTGGGGCCTAAATATCATACTGTTTATTCCCTTGCAAGTAAAAACCTTTTGGATTTCCAGTGCCACCTATGGCTAGGGTGGTGAAAAAGATAGTCATCGAGTGGAAAGAGAGAGAATTCAACTTTGAGAGAAAAGTTACTTTGGAGAATTTTTTTACTTCATATCGAGTCAGCATCCCTTTGTCCTTTAAGTCTGAACACAATGTTCAACCCCCAAGCTCTTCTCTTATTGATGGAGAACCTGTTTTTATCCCTTATATGAGCTTACCTTCAGTGGAGGATTGAAGTGGTAGAGGCCCAGTTGGAAGGAACTCAGTTTCTTGGTTCCGAACCATGCCGACACAAAAGTCTGTAATATTTTCACTTCTGCTGATAATTTATTAATAGAAATACTCCTTTCTCATCCAATTGATATCTTGAAAATATATGTATTATGATCCATGCTCATGTTTTTTTTTTTATGTTAATGGATTATGATATCTAATGTGATAACCTTTTACATTACCACTATATGCTTTCTCTGCTTGTTTGTTGAGAACTTGTTGCAAGTATAAAGATTTGGGTCGAAGTGCTCAATGATGGACATCATCAAACATTTGGAAAAGGTAGGCCTCTTTCTTACCTTGATTGCACATTGGTTTATATAGCATATGTTTGGAATGGGATTGATTTCTACAGTCATAACTGTCTGTTGTGGTTCACCCTAACCATAGAGAGATTTTCCTCATAACAGAATTGGCAACCATAGTGGGGATGAATCTTGTTTCTTAGGGTTTGAAGAACTTTTCTCCTTAGATTTCTCTTGTTTCTATTGTGGTTCTTTTTGTATCATTGCTTGACAACTCCTGTTCACTATGGGTCTGAGTTTTCATCCTTTCTCCCTTGCATGGATTTTTTCAAAGAATATACGTGCCTTTTTTCGTGATAGTCATGTGTACACGCAGGCTGTCTCACTACAAGCTGCGTATATATGCTATGTTTTCCCAAACAGTCATGTACACACTTTTTCCTTGCCTGTTTGCTTGGTATGGTGTTTGTTGGGTGGGATTTGATGCTTGCTGAGCCTTCTTAGGTCCCTGTAGTGCCTGTGGGATGACATGAAACCCTCTTTTAGTTGATTTTTTGGGCGAAGTTTTTCTCTTCATCTTTTCATTTTTATTGTCCTAGTACATTGGGTTGGGTGTTTCATTGCTTGATATCCTTCTTGAGTTATCTCTTTTTTTATACACAGTAGGTCTATATATCAAGTTAATTTTCATTCCATGCATTTTCAGTTTCGATATATTGAAAATACAAAAAAAAAATAGGCATTTTGCATTGCTTGGCATTTTTGTCTTTTGAGTTTTTATCATTAGCTTAGTGCATACAGTGAAAGATTGCATTTTACTTTTGAATTGCAGAGTTGAATTTGAAAATTGCATCATATTTAGGAGCATATCATTCATTAAAATTTTAAGTTAGGACTTTGCATTATTTTCATTTTTACTTTTCTTTCAGAGTCATAACACCACGATTTTCATTACCATAACTTTTTGAGTAATCACGGCCATAAAATCAATGCTATAATTTAAAATTTGTTAGTAATGATTTTATTTTCTAGGGTGCACAAACTAGCCTAGGATTTAGTGCCTTGGAATAGGATTTTTGTGAGTAAAATTCTCCAAGGCAATTAAATCAACATATGTGTCTGAGTCAGGGAGTGGAGAAATCCATTGTATTATTGGTAAGATCAGGAGGCTCCGCTCACACTAAAGTTAATCATGAGGTCACGCGAAGTTGGTTGAAGGGATATCCCCCTGATACCTTCCTAGCATTAGAGATATTATTGAGGATCTATTCATATCTGGGATATTGTTAGTGCATTTACCTCCATGAGAGGCAATGCTTTAAAGGTTTCGATCTTTGCTACCATACCCACATAGTGGACATGACTTACGACTTCTCACCTGTGCATCGATTATATGATGGTTTATTAGTTGCTTGATTTAGGTGTCTCATAGGTTAGTTGCATGGGTTATTCTGTAGGTACCCTGGGTCAGATAAGGGTCAGACAACACTCAACCTTTATGGAGGATTACCTCTCCAGGGGGATCTTACCGACTAGTTGTTAATCCTATGAGGGCCCTTATAACTGATTCTCTTACCTCTGATCTTTAGCAGGGAGTCTCAGGACCCTCTTGGGAGAGACATACCTTCTTTAGGGAGGGAGGCACTCAACCACTTTACCCGTTTGCATGCATATTGGCCATTTAATTTTTGGTGTGCTCTTTGATTATTAGTTGACCATAGGATTTCATGCTGAGTCTTTGTTATCATGGATAGTGGAGTTCCTTTTTCTCCCTCGTTTACTGCTACCCCCCCCCATAATGTCCACTCATTTCATGGGGACGAATCCTTCCACTTTGCATTATGGTTTGCAAAGTTATAATACTCAGTCAACACCTTGGGTCTCTAATCATTTTTCTCATGGTATGCTCGACATGCATTCACACTTTTCATCCTCTGTGAATACTAGTTGTGGGTCTAGGGGCATGATGACTCCCTATTCTTACTTTTCGTTTGACGGGAGTCACATCCCCCAAACACCTCTTACAGTAGGAGGTTGGAATATTCCTTCCTACAAATCCACTATTTTAGGATCAAGTTCTCAACTGGGCAATCGTTCGACTTATTACACTCCATCCACCTAAACTTCTTCTGCTATGACGGTTCCTACGAATGCTTTTCCCATGGAGAACCTCCGTCTATCCTCTGGTGTTCCATCCCGAGGGAGTCATTCTTATAGTATGGGAAACCCCCTTTATGAAGTTACTTCATCTGGGGGAAACATATATCCTCACATGGGTAACCCTTGTCATGTCACTTTCTCTTCACAAGTGGCTTCGATGCCCTTACAAACTGTTATGAATCAATATGGAGGAGGATACTATCCTATCGAGCAGGGACATGGTATATACCAGAACCCTTCTTGGCTTGCAATTTCTCAAAACCAATCTTTCCCTGGACCTTGGTATCAAATGCCGCAATTCACCACCACCACAAGTCTAGTCACTGCATGTTATATTGGCATTATATCACCAACCTCTGCTAGTCATGTTGGATATTGGTCGACAACCTCTGCAAGTCATGTTGAAGACTTGCAACCAATTGCTGCAAATTATGATGGGGGCACAAGTCCAGTCACTGCATGTCATACTGGAATTATATCACCAACCTCTGCTATTCATGTTGGAGATTGGTCGACAACCTCTGTGAGTCATGTTGAAGACCTGCAACCAGCCGCTACAATTCATGCTGGGGGCACATGTCTGGTCACTGCTAGTCACACTGCACATACATCACCAACCTCTGCTAGTCATGTTGGGGATGAATCGCCAACCTCTGCGAGTCATGTTGGAGATTTGCTACTAGCCTATGCAATTCATGCTGGGAGCATGTCACTAACCACTGCAAGTTATGCTGGGGGCATTCATATGATTGAGAAGACTAGACGTTTCAGACTTAAGGCCAGATTCCTTTGCAGGACCTACGAAGTAAATAACCTTACTCATTTGTGTCCCTCTACTATTGGGATACCAGAGGCTTGGTTCTCACTTGAGGGCCATTCAAGTTTTGAGTAGTCTATGGTTTCCCCACATTCCGTTCCTTCTTTGGTTGATACAATAGTCATGCCGATGAAATCTTCGACTGAAACTCCTTTTCCTTTAGGGGTTGATGCATACTTTGACCTTGTTGTCTAACATCCCATTCAACCAGTGGTCGTGTTGATGCAATATTTGACTGAAACCTCTCCTATGTTCGGGGGTGATGCATCTCTTGACCTTGTTGTCTCGCATCTTGTTCAACCAATGGTCGTGTCAATGCAATATTTGACTGACAACACTCTTGTTTTCGAGGGTGACTCACCTCTTAACCTTTTTGTCTCACATACTATTCAACCGATGGTTGAGGAAGTGGTCGTATCGATGCAATCTTCAATTGACCCCACTCTTCTCTTGGAGAGTGAAAAGCCTAAGGAAGCAGTCGGGCCAATGCAATTTTTGGTTGATCCCACTCTTCTGGTTCTAGTTCTATACTTTCTATGCCATGTCCTTAACATTTATAGTACTTCACCTTATCAACAAGAGAGAGTTTCACTCTTCCCGAGTTCTCTCCCTCCAATTCTTGACGAGGTTCCCTTTGATTGCGATGGTCTTGTGGGGTATCCAATGCCTCCGCCTATGTCTTTTCCAGGAAGAGACATTATCCGATATATCACGGAGACGATAACCTCCGTTATCACTTTGTCCTCCTCGACTTGGAGAGATTTGGGTCTTCCCAATCTTGTCTCGGTTCTTCGTAAGATACTGACATTCCACAGAAGGTCCACATGGGAGCCTTTGCCTCCTCCATGAATTTCTGCCTAGAATATCCCTAACGAGTTTGAGTTAATCTCTTTTCCAAATCATTTAAAAAGAGAAAATATTGTCGAGTGTTTTGTCCCTTTCACACTCATTAAATTGGACTTGAAAGGTCGTGAGTCTTAGTTAATATCTTTTCAAACTCCTTTTCAAAAAGTGAAAACATAGTCAAGTGATTTGTCCCTTTCACACTCGTTAAATTGGATTTGAAAGGTCATGAGTCTTAGTTAATCTCTTTTCTGACTCATTACCAAAAACATAAAAGATCGTTGAGTGAACCTGTCTTTTTCACACTCGTAAATTGGATTTGAAAAGATGTCTATTTGCCACAAGTTTATCCCTTTTTCACACCAAGTAGACTAAAAGACATAAAAAATGACATTTTTTGGCATTAAGTTGTGATTGCATCTCATGCCCTTGCTTGTAGTATTGAGCCTATATCTGGTTCTTGCTTGGCGTTATAAACCATTTGACTCAACATTTTTTCATCCTCAACCAAGCAGAGCCTTGTTTATATCCTTCGCAATTTGACACCCTATACCTAGGAGGGAACATCCCCTAGGTGTCCATCTCCTACATGCATTTCCCTGCATTGAGCATAGTTATGTTCCATTGTTGGAACTAGTTTTTCTTACTTGCAACACTCGTTTCCTCCTCTGTATCATAACATTCATTTGTCTATGAAAAAATAAAAAAAAGACGGGTGGGAAGGGAATATTATCTTATGTTGACAGTTGTTGTGTCGCCTTTGAATAGAGCACAAAGTTATTGAGTCCATGCATCATAATTTTGGGATTAGCATGGCCTTGGGAAGCTAAACTCATTACATAGTCTTCTCTACCAACTAGTTACTCTTCCAGTCCCTATAGAGAATTTTATTGATGCCTCCTGCATCTCATGGTTTCATCTTTGTGTCTATGCTGTCGGAGTCCTCCATATGTCTCATGCTCTTATTCAAAGGAAGTCTATTAACTTGTGTCAACCACTCCTCATAACTCTTGACTTTGCATGTCACCCATACCCTTAGTTTGTCTCAGAATCACATGATAATATAGTCCTATCGTGCACCCTAGCTCTACTTTCATCATTGGTAGGTCAACTTGAACCCAACAATCAACATTTCATCATTGGTTGTTGACTGGGTGGTTTCCCTTGTGTTCAATGGCAAGACATCTATTCACACATTGGGATTCGTGTAGTGTCTTGGATTCCATTATCCTTATTAGTGGTTTCCTCGCCTTTGTTAGCAATTTTCATCATTGGATTCTATTCAGAGGGTCTTTTTCATGTACCACTTGCACTTGGCACATGCAAAAGACACACTGGGTCATTGGTTCATGAAACTTGTTTTTTGTCCGATTTCCACCAAATCATGAAGCTCCTACTTTGTCCCCCATGCTGACTGATGAGAGATGAATTAATACTCTCCTTTCAGTGGGTCTATTTCCATCAAATTGATCCCATTTATTATGGAAATGAGACCTAGAGTCTTATAAGTACCTTGAGTCTTGCAGTCATTAGTGGCAGGCTCTCTCACCATCGACAGTTGGGAATGCATCAATGTCTCATGATCGATGGATTCTTCAGGTGTTCGACAATGAATCCTCTATTCACACTTGTAAGAATGCACTCGGTGCCTTGATACCTAATTTCATTATCGTTAGGTTGTCTCTTGTTTGTTAAGTGTATACATCAATGACCAGTAATCAAATGATGTCTCATTTTGTTCGAACTCAACTACTATTATTCACATGATGTATACTTGCACCTTTGGAAGATTATGTAGAAGACTTGAAGACATTACTATGTGGCCATAGATTTCATGAGATGTTGCTTCCTTTTCATTGGACCAATACCTATATGACTTCAGTGATCATGGGATATCAGATTGTACTCCATGGTATACAAATATCTTTAGATTGTTTTTGAGACTGGTACTATTGGACCTTGTTCGTGACTATGACAACTTTTGGCATATAACCACATTTGTATTTTCCTATTCATGGCCATGGACACTTGTCTGGTATATTTTCACATGGATCTGCAGTGTATTTTTGGCATCCATGTATGCAAATTCATTACATAATGTAATAAGTAATCAAGTTCTTCCAGCTGGTTCTCTACCACTCCACTCTTGGGTTATTTATAATGTATTTTGACCATCACAGATACTCCTCTAACCTCACACATTAGGGGGAATATGTTAGAGTAAGATTTGCCTCACCCTATGTAATATTGAAGAGAGGGCCTTATTCCATGCCCCCATGCAGACTTATTTTCCTTGATGAAAAAATCCAGAGACAAAATTAAATATTTTTCCACTTGTATGCACCTTGACAACTATACAACAAGCGTATATGTTGGCTTCTCCACTAACCCGCGTACATCGAGATTTGTGCTAGAAAATCAAAATTAAATGTCGGGTTTCCATGTCATGACAAGAGATCTCTGATCCTTGGCCTTCCACATACTAGAAACATTCTGACTCATCCTTTCAGCTGCATTTTGAAGGCTATAAACAAGCCAATTTCGAGCTATGGAAAGAGAGATAATTCAACTTTGAGAGCAAAGTTTCTCTAGAGAAATTATTTATTTCATATTGATTCTGCACCCCTTTGTCCTTTAAGTCTGAACACAGTGTTCATCTCCCAAGATCTTCCCTTATTGATGGAGAACCTCTTTTTCTCCCTTATATGATCTTGCCTTTGGTGGAGGATTGAAGTGGTGGAGGCCCAGTTGGAAGGAACTCAGTTTCTTGGTTCCGAACCATGCCGACACAGAAGTCCGTAATATTTTCACTTCTACTGATCATTTATTGATAGAAATACTCCTTTCCTGTCCAATTGATATCTTGAAAATATATGTATTATGATCCATGGGCATGTTTTTTTTGTATATTAATGGATTATGCTATATAATGTGCTAACCTTTTACATTACCACTATATTCTTGCTCTGCTTGTTTGTTGAGAACTTGTTGCAGGTATAAAGATTTGGGTCAAAGTGCTCAACGGTGGACATCATCAAACATTTGGATGAGGTAGACCTATTTCTTACCTTGATTGCACATTGGTCTATATAACATATGTTTGGAATGGATTTGATTTCTGCAGTCATACCTGTCTGTTGTGGTTCACCCTGGCCATATAGAGATTTTCCTCATAACATGGCTTCAACTATTATTATAGGAGACATGGTAGAATTTGGATGTCGATATGAAAAACAGGAGAGGAGGGTCTGATGGGATAATTCGCGTTGATCATGGTCCTCGAATGTGGGATCATGATGTCTTATCATGAGAATGTGAGTGACATTTATTAAAAATATGGGGAAGTTATGATGATAAGTAGTGGAGGTCCTTGGATTTTTCATAGAAGAATTTAGGGTATCATCTTCTAATGATTTCCTTGGGGTGGAAAATTCTAAGACATGGAACCTTCCTCATGCTAGGAATTCAAGGATTTCCATAGGATATGGTTGGAAACTTTCCAAAGTTAGGGGTATGCTAAATTTGGCAATGACTTGCTAGCTATGGTAGTGCATCCCTCCCCCCAAATGAATTTTGGGCCGACCCCAAGCAAGATAAGTTGACAAGGTGTTAGTGGTATAACATCTAATCACAATTTTGACTTCAGATAATAAAATCAAATCATATCAATTACCATTGAAGAGTAAATTTGGTGAAGTCTTCCATGTAGGCCTATTGAACCGATGGAGAGAATTGAAGAAGAGAATATTTTGAACACCTTGAACCTATAATCATAAGATAAAGTGATAAATGATGAGGGAAATTGGAGGATGGGAGAATGAGTGATTAGGAAAGGACAAGAGTGGAATGAATGGTGATAGAGCTATATGTGAGAAAATGTGCCAGAGGAGGGAGTTATTGAGGAGGCCACAAGATGATTGTGTTGGAATTCATTGGTAGCCAAAGGATGTGGGAATATTCAGTGACAAATGGCATAACCAAATAAGTGGTAAATAATTATTCTAAGGTGTTATTGATGGCTCAGGAAGATCCTGCAATAGGTATGTGGGAAGATATGATAGTATTGTTGCAGGAATATCATGTAGTGTTGTGGGAAGATTTGAGAGTATTGCTACATGAAGATCCTATAATGTCGTGGGAAGATCTGGGAATATTGTTGCAGGAAGATCCTATAGTGTCACAGGAAGATCTACTAGAGAAAATTTGTAGTAAATCACTATATAGAAATGTTGCAGCTTATTTGGAAGTGAAATTGGAAAAATATCTCGAAACATTGATGGAGTCTGCATAAGATGTTGAAAAAAACTGATGATAAGAGAAGAAAACAATAAATTCATTTCATGTGAATTGCTAATATTTCTTTTTGGTGGGTAACACCTTCCAATGATTGGTTTTCAAATATTACCCATCTAACTACGCCCCTAAGGAGGTTTTCATAATCATATTATTATTATTATTCTTTTTTTGGAATAAAAAGAGATTTTTTTTGATATACCGATAGGTGGATACCCCTCTATATGAACAATCTCCAAAGATAGATAATGTATTTTTATATAATCAGAGTCAATTTCCATTATCCATTAGCATATTTCTTGCCTCATCGATAATATGGAGCTTCATTTCCCCATTGTCATGTATAATTTCAATCTCATATGGCCCTAGCCAATGTGTCCATAAATTCCCCTTAAAATATTTGAATTTGGAGTTGTAGAGAAGATCCCAATCCATTGGATAGAACTTTTTCTTCTTGATGAATTTATCATTCCATTTGGATCATTGTTGTTGAACCATAGAGGCATGATCCAGGGAAACTTTAAATCATACATCTAACTCATTGATTTGGTTCAATCGACTATGTTATGCTTATGATAAATCCATTCCTAGATATAATGTTTTCCTTAGTGTCTTAATTCTATCTCAATAGGGAGGATAAGCTTTGTATTGTATTCATGCTCATAAGGGGTAAAGCCTATGGTGTTTTTCCATGTAGTATGTTAATCCCACACATCTTCTGCAAGTCTGTTTACCCAATACTTAAGATGTAATTGGACAATTTTATTCAGTATGGATTCTAAGATCTTGTTGGTGCTTTTGACCTGCCTATTATCCCATGGTTGGTATGGTGAAATGATATTGTGATTGACCTTGTATTGTTCAATGATGTCTTGAATATGGTTGGAGGTGAATTGTGCTTCTCCATATGTGACAATTTATATCAGTACCCAAAATTTGAAAATTATCTCTCCATAGAGGAATTTTGACCCTGCTTCTTCTGTTGCTTGGGAAAGTTCCTTGGCCTCCACCCATTTGGTGACATATTCAGTAGAATAATGATGTATATATTCTATCTTGATGAAGTATGAATGGGCCCACAAAATCTAACACCCATTTTTCAAATGGTTCCACCATAAGATGGGTTTGAAGTGGCATTTTTTTCTATCTGAACAGACCATCCCGTCTTGGTAGCTATCACAATTTTTAACACACTCTAGAGAATTTTTATCACAATGTATTTTTATATAATCAGAGTCAATTTCCATTATCCATTAGCATATTTCTTTCCTCATCGATAATATGGAGCTTCATTTCCCCATTGTCATGTATAATTTCAATCTCATATGGCCCTAGCCAATGTGTCCATAAATTCCCCTTAAAATATTTGAATTTGGAGTTGTAGAGAAGATCCCAATCCATTGGATAGAAATTTTTCTTCTTGATGAATGTATCATTCCATTTGGATCATTGTTGTTGAACCATAGAGGCATGATGCAGGGAAACTTTAAATCATGCATCTAACTCATTGATTTGGTTCAATCGACTATGTTATGCTTATGATAAATCCATTCCTAGATATAATGTTTTCCTTAGTGTCTTAATTCTATCTCAATAGGGAGGATAACCTTTGTACCGTATTCATGCTCATAAGCGGTAAAGCCTATGGTGTTTTTCCATGTAGTATGTTAATCCCACACATCTTCTACAAGTCTGTTTACCCAATACTTAAGATGTAATTGGACAATTTTATTCAGTATGGATTCTAAGATCTTGTTGGTGCTTTTGACCTGCCTATTATCCCATGGTTGGTATGGTGAAATGATCTTGTGATTGACCTTGTATTGTTCAATGATGTCTTGAATATGGTTGGAGGTGAATTGTGCTTCTCCATATGTGACAATTTATATCAGTACCCAAAATTTGAAAATTATCTCTCCATAGAGGAATTTTGACCTTGCTTCTTCTGTTGCTTGGGAAAGTTCCTTGGCCTCCACCCATTTGGTGACATATTCAGTAGAAATAAGGATGTATATATTTTATCTTGATGAAGGATGAATGGGCCCACAAAATCAAACACCCATTTTTCAAATGGTTCCACCATAAGATGGGTTTGAAGTGACATTTTTTTCTATCTGAACAGACCATCCCATCTTGGTAGCTATCACAATTTTTAACACACTCTAGAGAATATTGAAATATGGTGGGCTAGTAATACCCTACATGAAACACTTTGTAAGAAATTCTTTTTTCTACAAAGTGTCCTCCATAATGCCCATCATGATAGGGCCCTAGGATTTCATGGATCTGATATTCTCTACCACAACAACGAATTATGAGATTGGGCATGGTGTAGAAGAGATAGCCTTCAATCCGGGAATAATGGGAACTTTTATTGAAAATTTTCTACTACTATTTTGGTGGGAAATGCATATTTCCTCCAGCCAAGTAATTAGAAATATCTACGAACCATTGAGAGTTAGTAGACAATGCAAAAATATGATCATCGGGAAAAACATCCTCAACATGAGTGGCATTTCCATTTTTGTTGAGCTTAGAGAGGAAGTTGGGGTTGACATTATCCCTTCCAAGCCTATCAAGAATGATTCTGTCAAACTCGTAGCAACCATTGGGTTGCTCTGCCATTGGTGTCTGATTTTTTATTTAAATAATGAATGGAAGAGTGATCAATGGGAAAAAATATTGGATATTATGTGATATAGTGATGAAATTTAATCTTAGTATAAATAACAAGAAGGATTTTTTTTTCTATTACCGTGTAGTTTATTTTTGCAGGAGTTAATTTCTTACTGATAAAGTAGATATCATAGGGATTTTTTTCCTCACACTGCTCAATAAATTCTCTAAATATAGTGTTTAAGGCATCCATAGATATGTGAAATTGTAGGGACCAATATGGTCCCCTCAGGATGGGTTCGGTGGTCACCTTTTCCTTCAAATTTTCAAAGGCATGCTAGAAATTGCTAGTCCAAATGAAATCCAAACTTTTAGTGAGCAGTAAAAATAAGGGACATGTTATTCTAGAAAAAATTTCAATGAAGCACTTGTAATACCCAAATTTACATAAGAAACCACATATGTTTTTTGGTGTCTTTGGAGTTGACAGATTTATAATTACCTATATTTTTGCTAGATTCAATTTAATGCCTCTAGAGGAAATATGGTTCCCCAATACAACACCTTCTGTTAGAAACATAGCACACTTTTCATTGCTAAGAGATACATTGGAATCCTTGCATATTTCTAGTACTTTCTATAGGTTAGTTAATGTTGTTTAAAATGTATCTCCGTAAGTTGTAAAATCTTCCATATATACCTCTATGAATTCATGAATCGTATCATAAAATATGACAAGTACTGCTCACTGAAAAGTGGCCGAAGAATTACAAAGTCCAAATGGAAATACCGGATTCTATGGGGGGAGGGTGACAATACAATATAAGGGATAACCATATTCACTTCAGGAGTATGGGGTGGAGATTATATAGAAGGTTGTTGTTGGAGGTTGCGATATGAAAATTCCCCCCATCAGAAAGTGAAGGAGGTTTTATCATGGTGTTTGGAAGTGATCTGAATCTAATTATAGACACTAAATCCATTGATGAAGGATAAGTATTTCGTTTCGGCTAATGTGTCTAGGAATTGGCCAATAAAAGGAAAGGGAAAGTGGTATTTATGAGTGGATTTGTTTAGTTCCTTGTAATCAACACAAATCCTCCATTTTCCATTCCTCTTAGGGACTACGATGAGAGGGGAGATCCATTAACTATCAGAAATGGGGTAAACAAAGTTTATAGAAATAAATTTCTACAACTCTTCCTTAACTATCTGTTTTAACATTGGGTTCATTCTTCACTGAGGTTGGTGGATGGGTCTAGACTCCTCCTTAATATATATATATATATATATATATATGGTACACACATAATTCTAGGTGGATTCCCTTCATGTCGGTATAGTCCCACGTGAAATAATTGTTGTGTTTATACAATAGTTTAATCAATTGTTTCTTTTGTACTTCGAGAAGCCCACTATTTATATTTAGAAATTTTACTAGGCTAGTTTCTACAGGTTTCATAAGGAACCAAGATCTTCAACAGAGGGCTCACCATTCACTGTTGGTATTGTGTTAGCTACAAATATTTTTTCCTGAGTAGTAGGACTTAGAATATGATTACGAATATGCTCAGAAGGTGGCGAGGTTGAGGCTATAAAGTCACTAATTTCATCATCTTCATTTTTCTCTCTGAAAACAAGATATTGATCTAGTGTAAATACTAGTTGAACAATTTCATCTTCATAACTCTCTTCCTCGTCCGCCCAAATAGACATTTTTGGATCAACACTAGGTTTGTCTTGGGGGTATAGGGTGAGTTGTTTGGTGGAGTTCCCACATGAGATCATCATGTTTCTATATGTTTCTATATCTGTAGCCAATATGGGCATCGATGATTGCCAACCATGGTCTTCCTAAAATCAAGGGATACCCTCCCAAGGTGGATTTTGGCTGCAACACCATAAAGTCAATGGGATACTCCTAGGAATCCATTAATATTACAACATCCTCTAAGATATCTTTTGGTCTCACTATGGATCAGTTTGCAAATTGTAGCACTGTAGAAGTCTATCTAAGGCCATTCAATCCTAAGGATTCCATAGTTTCATGGGTCATGACATTAATGGCGACTCCTAAGTCAATCAATGTATTTGGAAGTACAATCTTCTTAATTTTAACTTCAACTATGGGGATATCAGGGTCACAATATTTAGCTGTAAAACTCCCCTAAGCATTAAGTATGCCAAATTTCCAATTACATGCATAGTTTGGGGATCTTTTCTCTTTCGACCTATTTTTTGTAGGAATAATTCTTTGACATCTTTTGATTATATTGGAATATATTTGATAGCTTGGAAGAGGGGTTTTCAAACACATACATTTTTTAGTTCTCCTAAAAAGTCAAATTCTAGTTGGGTAGCAGGCTTGCCTATGTTTAGTATTTCTGGAAAAGGGGGAATCTACAAATTGTTTTTGTTTTGGTTTGGATTTGTAGGAGAAATAGGGGATCAATAATCAGTGGGTTTCCATTTGGAGCTTCTTTCTCATAACTTTCTATAGTTACCGATGAATATTGCGTATTCATGATCTTCATGGATCTCAATTATATGTCTCGACACTCAAGGGAAGAAATGGAGTAAGTGGGGTATGTCTGGAGATCATCAACATATGTTAGTTGTGATGGATTATTATTGGGGTTAAGTGATGGTTGTGTAGGTATTTGAGGGTGAGAAGGGGGCAGGTTAGGTTGTTCGAGTTTCATGGGCTGCTGGGGTAGAAGCTTCATGGGTTGCTGGGGTAAAAGTTGCATGGGTTGTTGGGTTAAAATATGTATGGGTTGCTAAGGAAGAATATACTAAGGCCCTCTGAAGGATGGGATCCTCCACCCTATTTTCCATGGGTGGTTTTATATTAGGTGTGAACGAAATTTGAAGAGGAAACTACATTGGGGATTTATCCCAATAAGAGTTATAATACTGAGATTGTTCATGAGTCATACCTTGGGGCTGAGGTTTCCACAACCACTTTTGTGTGATGAGACATAATGGTTCAACTTCTCCACTCACCTCTTGATATAATTCCTTTAGAATAAGTATTTAGGGGAAACTACTGGTAGTGTACTCTTATTTTCAAATTCCACAAGTTTCAACTCGCTCCAGTGGACACTCCTTTAATGGGTGTTTTATTTTTCATTTTGGGAAGAAGATAACTAAGGCTAATTCTTCTTCCTCCTGCTTCCTTTTCATTTGAAATGTGTCTAGCTGGGAGATCAAAAAGCTAAGTATGTCTATCTTAAAATATTCTATCAAATTGTTGATTTTAGCTCAGGTGACTCCCTCACTAGATGTCTTGTTGATTGTAGCTAGCACATCCCTTGGCCCCTTTCTTGGTCATGAAGTCCCTCCAGAATATCTTTGACATAACTTGGATATTACCTCATAGGTTTGCTAGGATATATCACCTCTTCTCATCAAATTAAGGATGTCAATACAATCATCCCTAATTCCTCATAGTAGTAGGATTCCTAAAGTTTATCCATCCAACTAGGTCTATCTTGATCTTTGCAAGTTATATTTAAAGAATTCTACATAATCTTCCAAAATCTCATCCTCTTTCTGCATAATCCTCATTTCTCTTTCCGATCTTTGTCCTTGAAGTAGTCTTGGTAATTTTTGAGTAATATTTTTTCATTTCTTCCCATGTACTAATGTTCTCCCTGCCCAATCCCATAAACCATCAGAGTGTATCATTTTTCAAGGTGGAGGGAAAGAGATTTAGTTTTTGAGCATCAAAAGATTAGTTATAGCTCCTACATAGAACACAAAATTATAAGAGGAATGCCTCTAGGTACTCATTTGTTAATCCATTGAAATTTGACAAGGAAGAGTGTGGGGTATTGTTCATTTGAGTCACTCCTTCTATATTTATAATTGGGAAACCAAAGGTAACAATCTCCTCTTTCACATCACGTTTGGATTCTTCTGCCATCTTGTTTAAAATTTGCAGGAAATTATCTTCTTGCTGTTTTGGAAGTGCAGGGGTTGAATTGGGACTGGTTTTCTCTTGAGTGATCGATACTTAGAAATTGAGACCTAGCTATTCATTCACTATAGTATTTGTACTTCTTTCAGAGAACAATATTTCTTCCTAGACAGAATATGTAGCTTCCACCGTTGGGTGTATTGATTCAGTCATGGATAGTTCAGGTCTTCTTTTGGTTAGAGAGTTAGCTGTCGGTTTCTGGTAGTTGGGTTGTTTGGACCCCTCTCCTTTGGTTGATGTCCCTACAAAATTATTTTCTTGGAATGTTGATCCAGGTGGATATTGGTGGCCACCCACCTTTTCCAAATGGCTCAAAATAGTTTTCTGGCCATTTTGGCCATTTACTATTTTTAGCAGGTTTTAATTTCCAGGGCCATTTTGATGGTCCAAATGAAGGTTTTTTGAGATAGAGGTTCTCAATGATAGAAAAAGGCATGATTTATCCCCCAAAATGAATCTCCTCAACAATACCTTTCCAACGAGCTATCACACGCCTAAAACAGAGATCGTATGCAAAAGTTACGACCCCGGGAAGTTGATGTACTCACTTACCCAAACGGGGCCCACATGACTTTTGGCACTTC
>ML776856.1:486878-524333 GCA_009831015.1 Picea engelmannii | reverse complement strand
CATGTCAAACATTGGTGGGAAACTTACTGGGAGAAAAGTTCCACAGAGGAGTCTGGAATATATGGGGTCGATCCCACTTGGGATTTTTTTGTGGATGCGGTAAAGGAACAATATTACCCTGTTGGCAACTATGAGGACCAGTAAATGAGATGGACAATGATGCGACAATAGAGGGGCCAAGTAGTTCCGGAGTTCACCAATACCTTCCATACCTTGCGCACCAAGCTGGGTATCAAAGACTCCGAGCGACATTTGGTTATGAAATACTGTGGGGCTCTACACAGATACATCCAGACTGAAATGGATTTTATGGACATCTCATCACTCGATACTTCTTATCGATATGTTGTTAAAATTGAGCAGAAATTTAAGCACCAGAACAAATGGGAGTTCGGGTCTGCAAATCCGCAACAACCAAAGCAGGACAAAGACGACCCTAACAAACAGTTCCCCGAAAACCAGTCCAAGACACAAGAAAAGAAGGGTCACGGGAAGACAAAGAAGGACACCAGAAAATGGTGTGATTTCCACAAAAGCCCCTAGCACAACACCGATGAATGTCGTTCAAAACAATCATTAGTGGCCGAGATCAAAGACAAGGAGCCGAACCCTGATTCAGAATCTGATTCTGAAAATATTGGTAAAGGATGGATCATTGACGCAGACCCCACTGCTATTGTCGCGACTACAACAATTCAACCAGAAGAACCAACATATCCTGAAGAGGGGGAGCACCTTTTTTATTCATATATGTGGGTGAAGGGGACCCCGCTACATTTTATTGTTGATAGAGGAAGCCAGAAAAACCTCATCTCAGCAGAGGTCGTCAAACAGTTGGGATTGTTGACAACACCACACCCGCAGCCATACAACATCGGGTGGCTTCGACAAGGACGAGATCTCCGTGTCAACCAATAGTGTCGATTGTCATACGAAATCCAACCCTTCAAGGATGAGGTACTATGTGATGTTTCCCCATTGGATGTCTGTGATGTTCTCTTGGGCCAACCATATATGTGGAGACGCCATGTTGTTTATGAGTCTCGACCCCGTAGTGTCATTGTTACTTTGGGGGGTCATATCTACAGAATGCTAGAGGTAGTTCCGACTACTGTTCCACCTAAAAAGTGCCGCAAGATAGTATCTCATATTGAAAAATTCAGCTTCTTCACAATCTATTCAAAAGGAGAACAAAAGGACACTACAACCACTACAACCTTGCTCCAAGCACCTTCTATCCAACAGAAGTAGGTCGACAAGGCTGCAACAAAGTGCAAAGATTCCTTCTGCACATCGTCCTCTCATGTATCTTGACTTGTTAAGAAGCCTCAACCGCAACAGGTTCGTGACAGATTTGCACAAACTAAGTAGCACGACGTCTCCAGCAAGACAAGCAACCCACCAAGATGCAGATTCAACAAATGCTTTTCCCTCTCCCCCAGGAACTCAACACAATGGAGACCATTTCTTCCTAAGGAGGGAGGATTGATCTAGGTGGATATCGGTGGCCACCCACCTTTTCCAAATGTCTCAAAACAGTTTTCTGGCCATTTTGGCAATTTACTATTTTTAGCAGGTTTTAACTTCCGGGGCCATTTTGAGGGTCCAAATGAAGGTTTTTTGAGATAGAGGTTCTCAATGATATCCAAAGGAATGATTGAGCCCCCAAAATGAATCTCCTCGACAATACCTTTCTAGCGAGCTATCACACGCCTAAAACGGAGATCGTATGCAAAAGTTACGACCCCGGGAAGTTGATGTACTCACTTACCCAAACAAGGCCCACATGACTTTTGGCACTTCATATCCTAGGGTTAGGTTTTTGGATGTCTAGGACTTTTGTCATTCCTGTTTATTGTAAAATGGTCTTTAGATCCTCATTGTAATCATCTTCTTGCGAATGCGAGTAGCCGTCACATCTCTTCTCAGAGATAAGCTGCCACCATTCTAGCGAGTCTTTCACTCTGTATTTTTACAGTCTCTGTACATTTCTCTGATTAATAGAAATCGTGTATTACTGTATATCTGTGTTTATGGTTTCATCTCTGATACATTTTTGGTATATTATTAAATATCTGCAATATCTCTGTGCATTTCTTTATTATATCTCCGCTCTCATTTCGTGCCGAAAATAATCCGGATCA
This sequence comes from Picea engelmannii, assembly GCA_009831015.1. Taxonomy (NCBI): domain Eukaryota; kingdom Viridiplantae; phylum Streptophyta; class Pinopsida; order Pinales; family Pinaceae; genus Picea; species Picea engelmannii. The sequence continues at coordinate 522,189 of ML776856.1, read as the reverse complement.
AATGTTTTGACATAAATACCAAATTTTCCTTTAGGATCTTTATTTCTTCTCATGATATAAACAAACATTCTTGTCCTATGAAAATTCTCAAAGCAATTAATAATCCAAACCAATGAAAGAAAAAACATTGTTCCCTTGACAGTTCCCCGAAAACGGTGCAAAAATGATGGGATTTTTAATTACCTTCCTAGTTTCTCATAAGGATAATTGGAAATATTTCTCATTTAATGTCAAACTAGAGCTGTATGAGACTTAGGCACTGTCATGCACTATACATGCATGCCAAAATTCTTAGACAATGATTCGGTGTTGTGTTGTAGTTATAGAAAAATACATGACAATTACAAGGAGAGTCTTAAAAAATGCATTAGTGAGGTCACTAAAGGTTCTTGAACTGCTTAACCAAGGATAAACTAATATCTTGCATTTTGAAGGAAATTGGTACTTCTACTACATCACTCAAATTGAAAAGTAAATGGCACTGTTGTAGGAATGAACTTGCATAAAGAAATCATTCAAATTAGAAAGAAAATGACAATCTTGCAGAAATGAACTTTCTTATAGAAAGAAACAAATCACTCGAATTAGAAAGAAAATGAAAATATTGTAGAAATGAGTTTTCTTGTAGAAAGAAACAAATTATTCAAATCATAAATAAAATGACACTCTTGTAGGAATCATGATCTACTTGCATAAAGGAAATTGATATTTTTTTGAAAATAAATAACACAAGGAAGAATCACTCTTGACACAAAGGGAATTGTGCTATGACATTGATAATTTGTAACTTATGGACACTCAAGTTGTAATTATATTAATGTTGGGTTCAGGACAAAGATTAAGGTAATTAAGTATTTGCATGAGAGTCTAAAGCCTTTATTTTTGTCTATGTAATTATTTTTCTTCAACACAAGGAATAATGCACATGCATTTTACTCAATTATTAGTAATGAAGACTTGAATGAGTTTGTTATAAGAGTTCACACTTAAATTATGTGATTATTGAATACAACTCTAATGCTAAAAAAAAAACTAAATGATCTATTATGAAATTCTATCAACACATCTTCTGAACTTGGAAAATTGTATTGAGAATTAATAACATTCTTTGGGATACTCACAGTGTTGAAAGTAACAAAAAATAATCAAATGGAAAATGCTAATTCTAAGAAAATACAATAGTATGTTGTATGGGAGGGGACCCTGCCTCCTTAGATGAGGTACTGAATAACGAATGATAAATTATTTTATTAAATTTTCATTCATGCCACAATGGAGACAATATAACTCACACATATATTTGTATTAATTAGAAATAATTCTACAGCTCGATAACATTACAATGTGATAATTCCCCCCCTCCCCTTCAAGAGATGGAACATGTTTTTATATCAGACTCATACAAAGAAAACTATAATAAATTTGGAATTGATTATGTTTCGGTACTAATTCTATCCAAGGAAAATAACACAAGTTTTGACTGTCTATACATATAGACCATCATATTTAGGTAATGAATATGTGGATATAATCATCTGGTTGTATGGATTCACCAATATAGAAGGCTCAATAATATCTCAATCTTCCATGGATATTGGTCTTGTCATCCTAAAACTATGTTATTACCTCTTTTAGTTGGTGACAGTTAGCATCATATCATGTGGATACCCAATTGGTGATAGAAAGTTGTTTGCAAAAATTCTCGGGATCTCTGAAAATTAGGCCACCGTTACACTATATATTCCTTATAGTTGGCTATTGGCTATGCTACAAGAACACTACTAGCTTCTTTATAGATGGATGCCATTTGGGTTGCAATAACACATGCACTACAAAAACAACTGTAGCAATCCACCAACTCAAGTAAGTATCTTCATGATTCAAATTACTATCTAGAAATCGACAAAAGATGATGAAATGTATCCTACTAATACCTTTTTCCATGAGATATTTTAAACACAGAAATAAGTGTTGGAATAATGAGAAGGGGGTGAATCAGTATGAGAAAAATTATAAATTTTAATCACAATATAAAACCTACAATAATGTTTAATAGTTTATCATGAACATTCAATATATCATCAATAACATAATTCAATGCATAAACATCACATAAACATAGTACACTAGAATTTTACATGGAAACACAATGTGGGAGAAAACCACATAATGATTTTATTATTTATCAAAGAGTACATTCATTGGAAGCACCAACTTCTTAATTCTATAGCTACAACTTGAAGGAGGCTCCAACCCCCTATTTACAGGCTACAACCTGAAGGAATTTCCAACTCCCTAATTTACAATGTCCAACCGAAAGGAGTCTACAACCCCCTTTTCTTGCCCCATCCAACCACCCTGAAATATAAATGTAGACCAATATGTCACTACCTCTGTCGTTGTAACTCATAACATGTTGCTTCTACTATTTCTGATACTTCTGTTGCTGCTACTGATTTCGATATCTCATCAATACTACAACCACACATACCTCATACCAAGATCCACAAAAGAGTTCTCCAAATCAAATGATCATGAATCACTAAGACATCTGTTCCTAATTTCTTCAGAATACACACCCTAACATACACATGAAGACATACCTTCAACATGTAGCTGAACTAAGTTTTAGATCTCTAATCTTCAACATTTTTTCTTCTCAAGTCCGCAACCCATACATTGCTTGCTAGCAGATTTCCATGATTTTCCCCACTGCAGCTCGTGGATGTCCCCACTTTTCCTCCTAATACTCGTATATTTATGCAAGGAACCTAGATATGTAATTTTTTGTTTGTACGCTTGGATCCTACAAAATTATAGCTTCACTAGACTTCGTTGACTTCCTCTCACTGCCTTAGATATGCCAATCTATATTCACCAAATTGATTTTCTAATTGACTCTTCTCTACGTTTTAATGAGGATCTCATGATGACATGAAACTCACATAGGATCTCAGGATGACATGAATGTGAGATGCAACTTGTTAACTTCTATTTACAGTTATTGAATTGATAAATATATGCACTATTAATTCCCACATTTAATTATCAATCGGGGATCGTAAGCTTCGAGGTGCAGGCGCAAGAAATGAAGGATCAGAGCATAGGCTAACCTAATCTAAATTCGACAAAATAATCTTCAAACCCACACTGCAGGAAATCAACAATAAGGATTCATCACTGAGACATAGGAATACTTAGTGCTATAAATGCTTAGAACACAATCTTCCATGCACTAAGGGTGATGTTAGTGTGATTAATCGTGGGTAGCTTACTTAAGTTTTCTGTCCTTCAATGATTATTTCCTATAGAGGATCCACACTTAAATGAAACAAAAGAAACAAGCAAACGGAAATTAAATTCACGATAGAAATTGACACCTTAGGAGGAATTCCAAAGCGGTAAGGCCATATCTCATGAGTTAGACCTTTAATCTGTCCATTGGTGATTGAAGCTACAATCTTGCAATAAGAAGCCAAACAAAATGAAATACAAAAAAAAATTATGTGATCAACAATTTATTGCAAAAATCTATCCTAAAATGGGAAGATTAAATTCCATCCTACAAAATTATAACAAAATCATTCATCAATAAAAAAAACATGAGAGGAAATTAGTGTGGAAATAAGTGTAGACTAGTACAAAACAATACAAAAACAAAATTGACTAAGAACAAAAAAAATCTATAAGCAATCCAAACTTAAACTTTAGAAATATCAAGAGAATGTAAAATCACACATCCTAAACTTGAGATCTCTCCTCAACTAAGTACATCAAACATAATGAAGAAGTTTGGCAAAGAAAGAGCTAAAATGAAGAAATATAGAATAAAAACAAATGAAATGCTTATGCAATGAAATGCAAGTGTCAATTATGTATTAAAGAGGATTGAATGTAAAACGGTTTAAAAATGAACATTCTTTGGAAGTCATATCTTCAATATAAAACTTAACAAAGAATGTTTAAAAGGAATGATGTATGCATAGAGCACGAGTGATTAAAAAGATTGAATGTAAATAAATAAAGTGAAATGGAACCTTGTGTTGATAGTTGTTTGGATTGTAAGACTTAGGCGTATTCAACTACATGAGGAGTGAAAGAGTAGTGAAAGAAAATGGATGAGTCCTTTGTACAATGAAATGTTATGTGACAATGTATCAATTATGAGTGTAGAAAATGAAGGAAGAATGTGCACACTACCTTTTTCTTTCCTCGAAATAATACATGCAGAATTAATTCTATGTTTTTGTGTGTTTTTCTTTTAAAGAAGTAATTTGAATACTCAATTGAACACTAATGCTCTGTTGAACAAGTTTTGACACAGTTAAAAAATGCAATGAAGGATTTGGAATGAGGTTTGAAAGAAACACTTCGATAAGTAAAGTGAGGCAAATAAGAGAGTGAATAATGGAAATGAATGGGCGATTGAAATAGGTGTGATAGTGGATAAGAGGGATGAAATTAAATCAAATCACAGGGCAGAAGTTTACTGATCAAATGAGCGTTAAATACAGAGACAAAGCATTACAAAAAACATGTGGATTGAAAGCATATAAAAAGGAATGCAATCTAAGTTGAATGTAGTATGATGATGCCTTGAGTGGAAGAGTATTAATTCGAGTTCTCTAATGAAATCCAATTCCAAAATAAAACCAGGTTGCATAATAGAAGCCCACGGTGTATGGAAATTAAATCAATCAAATTCATAAACTAATTAACAAAATAAATAACAACAAGGACATACTCAGATCAAGGGGGCCCTACCCGACCTAGGAATGATCCTGAAATAGTAGTTTATATCTGAAGGATGCATAATGTCTTCAATAACCAATAATTTTCATTTTATAAAAAATATCAGCTTCTTGATTATAAGGCAATAGCTCCACACTTTCTCATATAATATCAAACCTCATATAAAATAAAAATGAAGATCATGATGATAATAAAAAATGGTTCCCTTATCATCCCTATGAAGCTCTATTTATACATACAAATCATTTACTAGAAGGATGGAACCGAATCACAAATCTTAGGAAACAAATTTTACAATTTTAGATAAAATCCTCAAATTTGGGGTTTTCACCAAATATGACAAATTTGGGTTAAGTATCCTTCCTTATTGATTAAAACATTTCAAATTTTGAAAAAGTTCTCACATCTTACTCAATTTTTCACATTCTAGACAAAACCCATTTTGTATAATTTCTATATCCGATGCCATCTGCACGAAAATCAAAGTGCAAGTTGGCAGTTTGAGATTTTTGCTAATTTTTGTAGAATCATTCCCCCTAAGATGGAGGTCCACATGTGTGATATGGGTGAATTCTGACACACATGTCTGCATGTAAACATCATTCTGGACAAAATCCATTTCCTCTATTTTCTTCTAGAATCATTTCAAATTTTCAAATTATTTCTAGTACCAGACTATTGTTGATTCTCGTACCGGACGAACACAACATTGGTACCAGGCAAGCGCAGAATTGGTACCGGATGAGCTGAGTACTAGATGAAATGGATTGTGGGTACCATATGACTGTAGAACCTTTTGGTACCAAATGAATTGGAGTGAGAGAACATATTGTTTGGACATAGAAACATAGGATTAAACCATCATCAACAAAACTATTGTATAATCATCCTTTTAATTACTAAAAGTATTGAAAATTATGTATTAACCACATAGGATGAATAACAAGAGACAATGGAGGTTTATGGTGTAATTAGGGATATATTATGGACAAAATACAGGGAGAAGGTGTAATGATGAGTGTATTTGTATGATGGAAAATATGACAAAACTAGAGCCCAACAATTACTTTACCATGCAACTGACATGGAACTTGTTAAATTATGTTTACAAATACTTTACCTTGACATGCAACTTTCTAACTTCTTTTTCAAGTGTTGACATTAATTACAACCAATATTTCACCAATTCAATGACAACAAATATTTCAACAACTAATCTTTAAACAATATCCCCCTTTGGCATTGATGACAACACTTAGACACAACACTTAGACATGGAAAGCACTCATGCTCATGTTGGCTCCCCCTATATTCATGCCTCTTCTCTTTGTTTCCATGCCTCTATTTTTCTCTCCCCCTTTGACATCAATGGAAAAGGGTGACTTCTCCTTGGGGCTGATCCCCTTGTCTGTAAGTCTCTTATCTCCACTGATGTTTCTCTTCATGGTGATTCCTCGGGTAAATATCTGCTAAAAAGCATTCAAAAAGAATTCAAGTCTTTGATGATTACTGTTGCTCTCTCACTGTCTTACTGTGCCAAATTTCATGTAGATCACTGTGGGGTTGAATCTAATCCAATTTTCTGTCGAAGATACTCAAAAGTCTCCCTCTGAAGAGGTTTGGTGAAGATATCTGCAATATTTTCTTTTATCCCAATGTAGTCTACATTGATGTTCTTCTCTGTAACCTGTTCCCATAGAAAGTGAAACTTGATCTAAATGTGTTTCATCTTCAAATGAATCAATGGATTCTTAGAGATACTTATAGCACTATTATTATCACAGAATATCGGAATAGGCTCGTCATATTCCACTTGCATGTCCTACAATGTTTTCTTCATCCATAGAACCTATGTACAACATGTTGTTGTTGCAATATACTATGCTTCTACTCTATACAATGATATTGAAAACTTTTTCTTTCTCAACAAGGATACTAGACAATCATCCAAGTAGAAGGCTCCTCCACTTGTACTTATTCTATCATCAACACTTCCTTCCCAATCCACATCTTTATATGAAACTAGAGATATATCATTCCCTTTTGGATACCATAATCCATAGTCTTCTATTTCTTTGAGATATCTAAATATTCTCTTTACTTCCATAACATGTGTTTCCTTCAGTGCTGCTTGAAATATTGCAATCTGTCCAACTGATTACATCACATCTAGTCTCAATGCTGTCACATAGAGTAAACTTCCAACCATTGATATGTAGAGTCTCTGATCTGCATCCTTGGATTTATCATCTTTGTTCAATTTGCAACTAGTCTGCATGGGAGTACTTACGGGCTTGTAATCTATCATTCCAAAATTCTTTAGCATTTCTTTGATATACTTAGTCTGGGATATGAAAATACCTATATCTTGTTGACATATGCAGAGTCCCAAAAACAAAAACAAATCACCAAGTAATGAAATTTCAAATTCATTCTACATGTATTTAGAAAATTTTTGACTCATCCTGTCATCATCACTTCCAAAAATAATGTCATCAACATAAAATTAAATTATCAATATACTGTATTGATTTATGTTTATGTAGATATTGTTGTCTGCATTTACTTTCTTGAACCATTTCTATTGTAGATACTTGTCCAATCTTTAATACCATGCTCTTGGGGCTTGTTTGAGTCCATGCAATTCCTTCTTCAATCTACAAACATAATCTTCCTTCTCTGACAGTAGAAATCCTTCTGGATGTTCGATGCAGAATTCTTATTCTAGTTCTCTGTTTAGGAAGGCTGATTTTGCATCCATATGATATACTTTCATTTTCTTAGAAAATTCTTAAGCCAAGATCAGTCTGACTGCTTCCATTCTGGCAACTGGGGAAAACTTTTCTTCAAAATCTATTCCTTCAATCTGAGCTTATCCCTTGCACACTAACCTTTATTTATTTATGGTTACTGTTAGGAAATGAGACACACTTCCACACTAAACCTAGTAGAAGAGAAGAATAATTTAATCAAGAATGTAAATGACAAAGCAATCACAAAGTACACAAAGATTTTACCTTGGAAACCCAAACTGGGAAAACCGACATTCCTTGAGCATTCTACTCTCTTATTGTCTTATTCAATATGAATAAAAGGATACATGTCTAACCTTGGTCCAAACCTAAGACACAATCGAAATCATAACCTCTTTCCTATGCAAGAGCAACTCTGTAGCCAATCTGACTTACCTTTGCATGACCAATAACCTACATATAAATATTTCTCTAAAGAATTGCTATCCTATGATTCATTGATTATCCATTACGACCTTACAACACACCTCTTTATAGGATTTACAACAAGAAAAACCCTAAAGCCATGAAACTAAGAAACGATTACATATCCATTTATATCATTGACTACAAATCCCGTGAATATCAAGATTCCATTACAGTCGACTCCAAGTCGGATTACCGGTCGAACTTCATTCGGTCTTTAGTTAGTCACTACATGCCTGCCTATTGAACTATTGTTATATGACCTATTTGACGTGCTGTCGATGCCTTTACCATGTCGAACTGCTTCTACCTTTGACTTGGACTTTACCCGATCAACTAAACTTGACCTTCAAATTGATGTCAATCTAACTCGATCCTCACCTTGTTGTCCATCTACCTCAACTTCAATTGTAAGTCGATCCACCTCGACTAGACTTTCACTACAAATAATATAACAACCCAATATTCTCCCACTTGTTGTCTTCTCTACTGAAACCAAGATATTCTTATACTTTCATTCACAGATTCAGGGTAGTAATTCCCATTATGTCTCTACACCAAGAGAAATTCACAACACTCATAGACTTGGTCAACGACTCTGCTATGTTTTTCAATGTGTCTACTTTATTCAACAACACCTTTTTACTTTCCACCATATCTCTTATGAAATGATATTGTACATCAATGTTCTTAGTATTCAAATGATAATCATGGTTCTCTGCCAAAAATATTGCACTTTGACTGTCACAACTTACCTTCATATCTCTTTTCTCAAACCCAATTCCTGAACACAACATTTGCATCCATACTTCTTATTTACTTCCATGAGTGGACGCCATGTATTAAACTTCTGTTTTTGATAAGGATACGACCGCCTGTCACTTACTCATCCAACTTATTTCTCCACCAAACATCTTGAAGACATATCCACTGGTCGACCTTTGTCGATCCAGATCTCCAACCTAGTTGGCATCAACAAAGCCATGTACATTTAATTTATCACTGTCACCTCCAAGTCTTCATTGGTATCATATAGCATAGTCGTTCGTGCTACACAAATACCTGAATACTCTCTTGACAGTTGTCCAATGCTCCTTTCTAGGTGTTGACATGTACCTTCTCAACACTCCCACTACATGGGAAATGTCTGGTTGAGTGCATACCATCACATACATTAGACTACCAACAACACTTTCATAGGGAACACATGCCATGCCCTCTATTTCTTCCTATGTCTTTGGAAACTGTTAAGCAGTTATCCTTACTCCCACAGGAATTGACACCTTTACCAGTTTGCAATCTTGCATGTTGAAATGTTTCAGAACTGTTTCAATATACTTCATCTGATTCAACCAGATCTTTCTAGCAGCCCGATCTATCTTAATCCCCATTCCCATAATGAAGCTAGCTACACTAAGATCCTTCATGTCAAACTTGGAGGATAACTGCTTCTTCACCTCCTTTATTGTGTCCATGATGTTTCCAATCAACAACATGTCATCGACATACAAAGCTACACATATGAAATTCCTGCCTTCTTCCTTGGAATATATGAAGTGATCAACTTTACTTCTCACAAATACAAAGCTAGGGATGTATGTGTCAAAGTTATGGTACCACATCCTTGGTGATTGATTTAGACCATAAAGGGATCTTTTTAGTTTTCACACCAAATCTTTCTTTCTCTTTACTACAAATCCTTCAGGCTGTTTCATGTAGATTTCTTCTTCCAGGTCCCCATGTAGGAACATTGTCTTCACATCATTCTATTCCATTTCTAGATCAAATGATGCAGCCAAAGACATTAGTACTCTATTGGAATTTAACTTTTCAACAGGGGAAAAATATCACTGAAGTCAACTCCCTCGACTTGGGAATATCCTTTCGCTACTAGTCAATTTTTGAACTTCTCGACTTGTCCTAGGACATTCATATTATTTTTGAATACCCATTTGATACCGATGAAATTTATTCCATTAGGAAACTTGAATAAATCCCATGTCTCATTCTTGTCCAAGGATTCCATCTCTTCAACCATGGCGTCCTTCTAGATTTTTCCCTCTACTAAGTCGACTGCCTCACCGAAAAACTTGGGATCATCGTCGATGGATATTAACACAAATGTGGAATGGAAGTCAGGAATACTATACCTTTTGACTGGTTTTATTACTCTTTCTGATATCCTTACTATCATAGTCTGTTTATCCACCTCTTCCTCTGATTCAATCGACTCATCTGAATCATCTTCTTCATTCCTCAGTTCAAACTACATCATCTTAGGATTATTATTGATCTAAACAATTTCTCCAGGCTTTGACTTACCTCCAATTTGTATGAATACCACATCTCGACTATACAGTTTTTTCCTTGATGAAGGATCCCATAGCTTATATCATTTCATAACTTCTTTGTACCCAATGAAAAAACATTTGTCTACCTTCTTGTCCATCTTGCTCCTCTTTTCCTTGGGAACATGCAAAAATGAATCACAACCAAATAATTTGAGATGTGAAACTGAAGGCTTCTTACATTACCATACCTCATGTGGATTCATGTTTACTAGCACCAATGAAGGAGACATATTCACCATATATCTTGCAGTGTCGACTTCCTCCGGCCATAATTCTTATGCGAGCCTAACACCACTGAGCATGCTCCTTGCCTTGTCCCTCAACATTTTGTTCAATCTCAAAGAAAATCCATTTTGATGTGGGGTATATGGTGTGGTATTTTGGTGTGCTATGCCAAAATGATTGCAGAACAGATCAAATTATTTTCCAAAACATTCACCACCATTGTCAGTTCTCAGCATCTTAATCTTATTATATGTTTGGTTTTCTACAAGAGCTTTAAACTGTTTAAATTTATCGAAAACATCTAATTTCTTCCTCAGGAAATATATCCATGTCTTCCTGGAAAAATCATCTATGAAGGAGACATAAAACAAATATCCACCGAGTGAAAGAAATGTAATTGAACCAAACACATCACTATGCCCCAATTCTAGAATCCCATTTTCGCTTGTCACTCTAGATGGGAACCTCACCCGATTTTTTTTTCCATATATGCAATGTTCACAAAAATCTACTTCTAAATCACATTCAGGAAAACCTTTGACCATGTCTTTTTTGTGAATAGCTCAAATTCATTTTTCTCTAATGTGTCCCATCCTCTCATGCCATAGCATGGTCCGATCAAATTTTAACATGTATTGTTGATTCGGTTTGTACCAACTCATCCCGAGTCCGTTCGAGTTGAGTTAAAGTTGAGTCAAATTCATGAGCAATGATGTTTTTGCATCTAATCAAGTCGACATTCCCTAACAACTTGTATAGGTTTCCAATCTGGATTCCTTTCATTAATACCATCACACCTTTGACCATCTTGCACTAGTCCTTTTGAAATATAGTGTGCACTCCAATATCACTCATCTTGCTAGAAGATATCATGTTTCTTTCCAAACCTAGAATGTGTAGCACACCTAGAAGGGTTCTTTTTGCTCCCATCCTGTAGTATCAGTCAAATTAACTCTTCCTCGTCCAACAATTTTGGTTGTCGAGTCGTCCCCAAGAACACATCACCTCCATCATATCGTTCATACTCATAGAACCACTCTCTACGTGGTGTCATATGATAGGATCCTCCTGAGTCGATCAACCAAACACCTTGATATGACTATGTACTGGTCAATGCCAAGTACACATCACCTCCCTTATCCAAGGTTGTCTTTTTATCATTCGACTACTTCTCGTCGTATCTTGCACTGAGTTCCATCGCTCTCGACTTACAATCCTTTTTGTAATACCCAACTTTACCGTATTTATAGCATATTCATATCAACTGAATTAGGGATTTAGATCTACCCTTCGAATTATACTTTATACTGAATAATTTTCCTTTATTTCTTTCAACTAGTTGACCTCTCACCACTAAATCATCTTTGGTCGATCCTTTCATTTTATTTCTTCTCATTTCTTTTGACAATAGAGAAGCAACCACGTCTTCTAGCGCTAGTGTGGTTTATTACTCCCTATAGCCATGACTAAGCTATCCCAAGATTCTGGAAAATAACGTAATAGGATTATACACCTCTCCTCCTCAGTGATTTTAATATCCACACACGATAATTGGATTAAAATAGTATTAAACACATTTAAATTCTTAGTCACTGAACTTCCATTACTCATTCTCAGAAGATATAATTTCTTTCTAAGAAACAACTTATTTACCATAGATTTCGATTGGTATAAGCTTCCCAGCTTGTCCCACAGTTTCTTTTCTGAATCTTCACCTAAGACATTCAACAATACCAAATCTGCAAGACAAAGACAAATCATACTTCTTTCTCTTCTTTTGAGTTTCTCCCATTCTTTCGTCAACATTCCTTCCAGCTGGGTAACTGGATAGACCACTGTCCATTGTTACCGATCTACAAGAAGATCTTCCATTTTAAGCTTCCAAAGCTCTAAATTCTGGTTATTGAATTTTTCTATCTCTATTCTCGAACTGCTCACCATTCTTTACCACGATATTTAACATAATTTATGACTTACAACTATGACTATACCTAGGGTTTAGCTCTCAGATTCCATATTGGTAAATCAATATCTCATACACACGTCAAAGGTTAACACAACTTTGACACCACTTGTCAAAGATAAACTTCGCTCGAATACCACTTGTCAGGAAATGAGACACACTTCCACACTAAACCTAGCAGAAGAGAAGAATAATTTAATCAAGGAAGTAAATGACAAAGAAATCACATAGTACACAGAGATTTTACCCTGAAAACCCAACCAAGGAAAACCAACATTCCTTTAGAGTTCTACTCTCTTTTTGTCTTATTCAATTTAGATAAAAGGTTACATGTCTAACCTTGGTTCACACCTAAGACACAATCGAAATTATACACTCTTTCCTATGTAAGAACAACCCTGTATCCAATTCGGCTTACATCTGCATGACCAACAACCTACATCTAAATATTTTTGTAAAGACTGGCTATCCTACAATTCATTGATTAGCCTTTACGGCCTTACAACATGCCTCTTTATAGGATTTACAATAGGAAAAACACTAAAGACATGGAACCCAAAAACAATTATAGATCCATGCAGATCGTTGGCTACAAATCCCATGAATATTTGGATTATGTTACAGTCAAATCTAAGTCAAATTATGAATCCACTACTAATCAACCTTCATTCGATCTTCAGTCATTCACCACATGCCCACCTGTCAATCTCTTTTTGGTTGACCTCTTCGAATTGTTGTCAATACCTTTACCATGTCGAACCACTTCGACCTTCTACTTAAAATTTACTTGGTCGACTAACCTTGACCTTTGACTTTCTTTCGATCTACCTTGACCCTCGACTTGCTATAGATCCACCTCAATTTCAACTGTCAGTTGATCCACATCGAATAGAATTTCACTGCAAATAATATAACAACCCAAGATTTACCTATCCATTCTCGTTCAACTTGTTTTTGAATACCCATTTTGTGCCAATCAATTTCTTATTCCTAGGCCTTAGAACAAGTTCCCATGTTTCATTCTTCTCTATATGATCAAGTTCTTCTTCCATGACTAAATTTTATTTTCCTTTCCTAAGAAACATCTTTCTTTTCCAATTTCATTCAAAACATATATGTTGTTCGAATTCCTTATCCCTATCGTCACTGAATTTCCTTATCCTTATTTCCTAATTTCACATTTCTCTGAATCAAACTAAAGTGTGTGTTATTGATCGCACATTTGACTTACACTAAGCTGATTGTGTTTCATATATTCTACCAGTAGAACATTTTCTGCCATGGCATCTATTCTTCCAAGCTTAACTTTACCTCTACTGTAATGTCCCCGACCACCTAGGTCGGGCCACGATGAGAGAACACTTTCATTCTCTCTGTGGAACATATTGTAACATACCCAACATACAACTGAGCTATGCCACATACATTTTTCGAACTGCATGCAATTAAAACATATACACAGAAATATTGCGGATATATATATATAACATAAAGAGAAAAACACATCTGTAAATGCACAGATTCACACTGAAATAACAATAAATGTATACATGCATCATATACAGAAAATACCCATAAATATACAGACAATTATAACCACACATAGGATAAACCCATAAAAATACACAAGTAAATAACAATGCAACATGTAATTTTATCACACAGTTGATACTTATCTTAGTAAGAGTATCACTGACTACATGCATACCTTCCACGAACCTCCCATCCTTACACCACATTGCTCATCACTCTTAGCAGTGGGTCACCCCCGAGCTCGGACTAAACTCCACATGGGTAAAGGGATTCCTAACCAGGATAATGGTTCATAGACAATAGGAAAGACTCCATAAAAGGTGCCAACTCAAACTAACAACCTACAGTCCCTCATTCCCCACATGCCCATCCCACCCAAGAAGTGTGCCCCTTCTCTGCTCAACAATCCTTTGGCTTCCCCACTTCCTTTTCGGGCTTCAACAATAGGCCAGACAGGAAGTCTCATAGCCCTGTAGCTGTAGTTTATCACCTTTAGGAAATCAATACCCAACAATTCTCTCACACAGATAATTGCTCACAGGCCTGACAACCTACCTCTTCAATATCCCACAGGCCTGACAACCCGCTTCTTCAGTCCAGCTCCTAAGATAACCAGGTACGCAAACATGTATGGTTATGGATACAAGATCATGTACAGTGACATGAAGGTACAAAGGATAACTGACTGAGTGAGTGAGTTCTCATAGAATCATGGCTGAAGGATGACTGCATGATGGAAGAGAATGATCGGAGGAATGGATGAATGAATCCCCCGAAAATTAAATAAGTCCCAACAATATGTATGCATGTCCCTAACTTGACACTTGTCATGTTGGGAGCTAATTTCGCTCACTTGTCCCCATGTTTGGAACTTAGGATAAAATAATTATCCATACTTTATACTTTAAGAAATTTTAATATAATATTCCTTTTTGGATTAAGCTCCCTAGATTAGCCCTTTTTCTTAACTTTTATCCATTTTTCCTTAACTTTTAGCTCCCCCTTTCCCCAACTAGTGGAGTTTAGTCCCCCATACTCTTTTATCGTGGTTGGTCTGTGTGAAATAATGTATTTATATTAATGATGAGACATATACAAAAATAGGTGTGTTGGCCTTTAACATCTAGGCTCTCCAGCCTAATCAAAACATAAGCATCCTATATTATAATAACATGCTCACCAACCTATAAAACATATCATATACACAAAGTCTCCCTGGCCTCAAAATCACGTGCACTTAAGTTGTTGCGCACGATATCCAAGAATGTGAACACTTCATCATTTTACTGTGCAGTACATGCTCGCACTATGCCATGAAATATGCATACAAAAATTATATAAAATAACTCACCATCTTAAGTACATTATTACATTTACAGTTGGGGTTCAGCCTAGGGATATTACAATCCCTTCCCCTTATTTATGCACTGTCCTCAATGCATTATATACCATGTACCATTCAAATTCTTTAAAATCTCCAAGCTTTAGATATTGAAATCTTGTTATCCATCTAATGCTCTAGTTTTCAACACCAATTCCAGTACTCATACTGCAACTGGACGTCAATTTCTCTATTCCATAGAGATGCTTTAGGAACTAATTCAGTTCATTGTTCCTTATTACATGCTTCAATTAAACCTCATTGAAGAAACAACTGGCTTTAGATCTAGGATGTTCCATCCAACCTTATATCTCACTACTGATAAACTCTCAACAATGTACCACTCCCGAGCATGAGCTATGACTCCATTAGGGAAATGGATTCCCTAGATAACCATGACCCACAATCAATATCAACATAGTCTAGGCCAAGGTACCGAACCTCAACAACACTCCAACCAATGGTCTCTCTTCCCCACATGCCTGTACAACCCAAGGTAGTATGAACCTTCAATGTCCAACGGTTCATCGACTGCTCAACTTCCCTTCCAGGGCTCCAACACAGGCCGGATAGAAAGTCTCGGAGCACCACGGATCCAAGAGTCCCAACTTTATTCAATATCATCTCATCTGCATTACACACATGCAATTATCATGAGAGAGCATTATAAAATTCCATTTTAGAGATCAAATTAATTTCATAAGGAATTCGACTTTTCCCAAAATATGAAATCCTATTTCATAATTTTTCATCATTGTTGGAATAATAGAATGTAGTTTTCCTTATGGCTTTCAGCAAGAACCATGCTAAATACCATTTTTCCCACAATGATTATATATTGCATACAACCAACAGATTGTCAGTATTTTTTGTACATCACAATTCAACATGTACAACACCTTATGCGATGATCTTATAATTTCCCGCACCTACCAATTCAATCACAATTACCAAACAATTTAACCAAATAGAATGACTCATCATTCTATGCATATGCATGTTCATAATTAATAGTAGTAAGTTCATTTCTTCAATTTTTTGAACAATAAATTTTCTGTAGTCACCATTCCTGTGACTACCTTACTTGCAACTTTCCTGTTGCAATGTTTAAGAGTTCCTGAAATGTTCTCAACTTCGTGAGTTAACAACATTTCAACCATTAGTATAATTATTTCCATGCAAAAACATATATACATGCACTCACACAATGCATTCAACAAAATGCATTTAAGTATACAATTCCATCATCTATGAGTGAAACTCTACCACTTACTAGGCATGAGTGCAACTCTCAATGCCTATTATTCAATGCAACTTTGCATTGATTTTTAGAATGATCTTTATCTAATTCATGTATCTCACCATCTATAAATTGGAAATCTGGCCAATGTCTTGACACATCTCCACACACTTCCCATTGTCTTTTCAATTACTTGGATGCCTTCCTTTTCAACTTGGACACTACACCAAGAATACAATTCTACAGTGTTTATTAGTGTTAGCAGAAAGGTTGCAGTCCAAGTTTTATTTAAAGGTAAGAAGCTCATTGGGTATTTGTGTGGCACATAACCTTTCTATAACCATACCTTGCAATATCCAACCATGTCCTGGTCTCATACATGACTATATTTCTTATCATAATTCCTATAACAAGTTCTTATCTTTTATTTTCTTTGGTTATTTCCTTAAAGGTAAGAAGCTCATTGGGTATTTGTGTGGCACATAACCTTTCTATAACCATACCTTGCAATATCCAACCATGTCCTGGTCTCATACATGACTATATTTCTTATCATAATTCCTATAACAAGTTCTTATCTTTTATTTTCTTTGGTTATTTCCTTATAACCAAATTAACATGACATGCTACTATGTCAGTGTGTGCATTCAAAAGATAAAATGTTTGATAACTATAACAGGCCTCTAGCCCTTACCACACCTAGTGGTAACTTAATCTTGTCAATGTACTTAAACAATACCATACAACATATTATAAAATTTGATTTGGGGAAATTCTCACCTGGATTCCCTTTTGGAAATTATGCATCATAATTTCCAAAAGAGAAATACTTATCTATATGGCTACCATTAAATGAATTTAATGCTCCCTGAAGAGCTGATGGAAATAGAAGTTCTCATGCCTCTTTATTAGCCTTATAATCAACAATCCAACCTTCTGTTGCTTCCTTCCATATGCAACAACATTATCAACAACACTTACAAACATCACATTCCCACTTTATGGTTGTCCCAACAAGCCATAAAATACCTTCTGCTATAGTAATTTCATCAACTTCTTTCTCTCTGTATCACCTTTCACTGTTTATCTCAGAAGTCTTCCATTCTTCCCGATTCCTGAAACTTCATGTGCTCTTAACTATAACCATTGTGCATGATTATTTCTAATTTGAGCACTTTCTAGCCAAATCACTCTTGGCTTCCTTTTCTTTTCCATCCAAATACTAAACTGATATTAGCCTTCAAATTTTATTTATTTCTTGGATCCATCTATCCCAACTCATACTTAGGTGAATTATAATTCCAATCATGTTGTCTTATAGACTTTGTATATTCAACATCCATTTTTTTTTTGAGCTAAAATACTTCAGCTCTTTTTGGACTGAATACTATAGTATTTGTTGGCGGCAGAGGTCACTCATGGATTGCTTGCAGGAGCAGAGCCTGACACCCATCAGTTTAATGTCATGATTTGTTTATAAGGGGTGATCAAATGGAGGAGAACTCAAAACGATATCATTTCAACTCAGAAACTAGGCCAGGCATGCATGGACGAGTGAGGTCTTGATAAACTTCAAACAGTGAGTTGCAATAAAGGGTGAGCAGGGGGAAGACTTGCGTGAGAAGAGTGCGGAGGTCTTATCATAAACATCCGGTTTGTGACAGACTGGAGAAGAAAACATTTGAACGCAAGATCCTCTTACATTCAAACATAAAAAGCCAGAGAACACAATAATGTCACAACAAATCCTTTATCATAACATAATTGCAACAATCCATGCGAATCCTTCGATAATGGACTCTCTGGCCTAAGACGAAACATAGATGGAAAAATGAGAAATTTTTGTTATCAAACAAGAAATCTCAAACACAGAGGCATAACCAGGAAACCAGAATGTTTGCTGAAACTTTACAGTCAGGAGCTTATCTCTACCATCGATAGATACAAAAATGGCGAAAATGCCTTCATATACTCAAACTAGCAACAACAACAAGATCGAGACATAGCATTAACAGCTTTGCGTCTGCATGGCTTCTGACAATCTGCAGCCGCAATCTTTGAATGGTCATGCAACTTATGGCAGACGCGATCGATTTTCTGACAGTTTCATCGGCGAATCGATGTGCCTTTAATTCATTGCCGGACTCCCCATTATGGCGGAGATGATGTCTAATCACCACCAACCACCTCAATAATTTCTTCATGGGGATTGAGGACAATTTGGCCAACTCAGCATTTTGGGATATGGAAGACTCCTCGCGCTGCCACCTGGAATAACTGAATATATTGAAGGATGGGTATGGAGTCCAATGCGGAAGGTGGGGCTTGGCAACAGAGTGATGGGGCCACTGCCGTAGGGATGAAGTAAGAAGCGATGAGGTATGAGAGCGACGGTAGGGGACGTGATTAGTGGGAGGCTGACATGGAGAGGAGCGAGACACATGGTAAGCGAAGAGTGGATGATGAGACGGGGAAAGGGCCACCTGGAAGAAAGAGTGGAGGAGGACAGATGACACACGGTAGTGGGGGAAAGGCGGTTCTGGAGGATGACATGACGGGAGAAGGGCCCACGCTGGCTAAACACAGAGCTGTTGAGGGGGTCTAGAAATGCCTTTAGCGTCGTTGATCCTGGCGCGTCGATCTCGGCTGTCGAAAAGTTGCGTCCACGATTCCAGACCCCCCCCCTTCCGCTTAAAGGTAGAAAGGCAGGGGGGTATGGAATCCAATATGTGCCATTGATTTGGGTGTGCAAATCGCTGCCACTCGGACTTTCTTGCTACTTACCACGGGTGTATTATCACCCAAAACTTAGGACAAGTGGGTTTTTCACCCATTCTTTTGTATTCTAACCCCAGTACAAGAAATATCGCTAACATTTGGCTCCATGGGGGATAGAGTCGTCCCTGTGATGCTCTAAGAAATATTTTGCAGATTCAGTGCCTTTGCTATTGGGCTATGGAGTCATTTATTAGTTCGAAAAACAAAACAAAAACAATATTTACAAAAAAAAACAAAAGGAGCCGACTGTGGCTCACAAAAAACATTTTTTTAAGAAATTCCCATTTACTGGGCTGCTGAAAACCTCTTTTCCTTCCAGATCCTGCAACCTGTAGGTGTTGTTTGAAAATTCTTCAAGGATCTTGAAAGGCCCGAACCAGAGGGCATCAAATTTACTGTGTTTTCCCTTTTCCTGCCTGGGTGCATCCCATTTGAGTACTAGATCACCCTGCTCAAATTCTTTCTTTTTGCTCTTCCTGTCGAAAGCCTGCTTGATATTCTACTGATGATGGTAGGCTCTGTCCATGACCTGTTCTCTGATCTGTTGCACTTCCACCATCTGATGAATCCTTCTGGTTACATGATTAGGTTCCCCTTCAAATTCTTGGAGGAAATTTTCCACAGGTAAGGCGAGCTGAGTGGGGAAAACGACCTCTATTCCATAAACAAGTTGAAAGGGGGAGATGCCCAGGGATTTCTTTGTTGTCACCCGATCAGACCAAAGAGAAAATTTGAGCTTTGAGTCCTAGGCCTTTTTATTGTCCTCCAGTAGCTTCTTGATAAGCTTGATTAGGGTTTTATTGGAGGACTCTGCCAGTCCATTTCCTTGAGGATAGTAGGGAGTAGAGTGAATCAGTGCAATCTAGAACTGTTCACAGAATTTGACCAGAGGCTCAAACCGAAAGGAAGAGGCATTATCAGTAATGATTCAGCTGGGACAACCAAATCTGGATATAATATATTCCAGGAAACCGATAATCACTTTGTGAGAAGTGATTATGGTAGGGACAACTTCTATCCATTTGGTGAAGTAGTCGGTCACAGTCAGAATCCAACAGTGCTGGCCACTTGAGGGAGGATGAATTTCTCCGATAAAGTCCAATCCCCACTGTTGAAAGGGTGTTTAAACTACTACAGGCTTTAATGGCAGAGGTTTGAGCTACTGCTTCCCTGAGTATTTCTGGCATTTAATGCAATCTCTGATTTCCCTGCAGACATCAGTAAATAAGGTGGGCCAGTAGTATCCAGCCCGGAGGATCTTGTGAGCTGTGGTCTTCCAAAAATGATGACCTCCACAGAGACCGCTATGGAAATCGAATATAACCTTATGGGCCTACTGTGGGTCCAGACACCTCAGTAATACCCCCAGGGGGTCTTTCCAGTACAAATCTTGGTCAATGAGGCAATATCTGATCATTTTGAGCTTTAAAGCTCTTGCCTTGTTTTTTTCCATCCCATCAGGGGGCCTCAATTCTTGCAAGAAATACAAGATATCCTTGTACCAGGCGCATGCTACTAGTGGTAAATCTCTTTGGGAACTCTTGTTGGATGACTCAACTTGTTCGTTGATGAAATTGATTCCCAAGGCTCTGCAATTGGATTCAGCCAACAACTTGGCCAAACCCTGCCCCTTTATCAACTTGGTGGGATTAATCTCCAGATCAAATTCTAGGATCTTGGCGATCCATTTACCTCTCCTCCCGTCCATGTTAGGCTGTATAAGAATGTCCTCCACAGAGGTTGAAGGGACATATGCAGTGATTTTTGAGTGCAAGACATAGACTCTGAAAGCTTTGAGGGCTTTCACCAGGGCATAAGCCTACTTCTCCATGATCTCGTACCAGAGCTCTGCATCTCTCAGTGCCTTGCTAAAGAAGGCAATGGGATTCTCTTGCCATTGATCATTATTCTGCAATAAGACTGCTGCTACTGTATCACAGGAAGCAAAAGAAAATATCAGAAAATCTTTGGAATAATCAGGACTGATAAGCACATGTGCCTCAGTCAACGCTTTCTTTATTTGGGCAAAATATTCTCTGGGTTCAACAATCCATTTCACTTCATTCCCCTTCCTGAGCATGGCTATGATGTGTTTTAACAACTCAGCAAAATTTGAAACAAACCTCCTCATAAAATTAATCCTTCCCCAAAATGCCTGAACCTCTTTCTTATATCTGGGAAGTGACAGGGCCTGAATTGCTTCTACCCTATCAGGATCAATTCTCACTCCCTCTGCTGATACTATATGGCCTAATAGTTTTCCCTCTTGCATAGAAAACAATGATTTCTTGGGGTTTAAAGATAATCCATACCTCCGACACTTTTGGAAAACCCTTTTCAAGTGGTAGCGGTGCTCTTTATCAGTCTTGGAAAAGACTGTTATGTCGTCTAGGTAAATCACCACGAACTTATCTTTTTCTCCGATGAAGGCTATGTCCATGGCTCGCTGAAATGTTGCTCCTGCATTCATCAGTCCGAAAGGCATTTTTTCATACATGAATGTGCCCCAAGGAGTAGTGAAGGCTGTCTTTTCTCTGTCCTCGGGAATGACTGATATCTGATTGTAACCAGAAAAGCCATCAATCATGGATATCCTAGATGCTCCGGTGACCTTCTATAATATGTGCTCCATGTTGGGCAGGGGATAATTATCTTCCCTTGAGCTCCTGTTCAGGTTTCTGAAATCAACACGGAGTCTGATTTCACCACTTTTCTTTCTTACTGGGACCAAATTGGTGACCCAATCAGAATATCTCAAGGGGACAATGATCTGGGCATCCAACAACTTCTTCACTTCCCTTTCCATGACAGGTAGCTGCATGGGATTTATCTGTCTTAGCTTTTGCTTGAATGGCCTAGCCTCTTCTTTTAGTGGGATCTTGTGCTCAATAACTGACGTGTCATACGTCTTGAGGTCTTTGTAGGTCCATGAAAACACATCAGCAAACTCCCTCAGCAACTCAGTATATTCGGTCCTCTGCTCCTCGGTCAAACTCCTTGACAACTTGACAAACTTAGGCTTCTCTGATGTGCCTATGTTACACTCAGTTGTGTCAGTGTCATCACCTGAAATTCTACCCTTCACTACCACATCATTCCCATAAAACAAACTCTCTAATGGGATTAGTCCTTTCGGTATGTGGTTGCTTGGTAGCTGTATAATCTAGTGGTCAGCGATTTTATTCGAAAACTCTCCAGGGTGAAGGTCACCTTCCTCGTCAGGATCTTCATCTATGTGTGACACAGAAAAGTCATCAATGGATTGGAGGAATTTCTCTATCTCTGGATCATCTTCAAATACCTTCCAATGTTTGACATTGTCCGGTACAGAGGGTCTGTATCTTATTTCCACATCAGATCTGACAGCGGGCAACGCAGGAACTTCGAACAAACTAGCTGAGAAAGCTAGAAAATCGGCTGGAGCATTTTCTTCCCTTGGAATGAAAGAGATGTTCAATTAGATCCCATACCTCGTTCCTGTAATTCTTGAGATGAGGGTGCTTGGTCTGATAAACATTTTTGATCGGCTGGACTATCAATTCTACATCCCTGAACACAGCCATATCCCTTATTCCCATTTCCCGTGCAGCGCTTAATCCTAGAACTAGAGCTTCATATTCTTCCACGTTGTTGGTGACTTCAAATTCTAGCTTGTATGACAGAGATATGGTCTCTTGAGAAAGGGATATGAATACTACCCCGACACCTGCACCTATACTGAAAGAAGCTCCATCAAAGAACATATTCCAAACAGAGGTGGTTGGAGGAGGCATCTCCTGATTGAGAATGGACCGCTTTCTGATCTGCAAAGGGGGCTCAGGAGTCTCAGTGACCTATAACAAACTATACCCTAAGTCAGTGTCAAGTGCAAAGATGGGGTGATTAGTGGGGTTTTCTTCATCTTTAACTATATAGGCTAGCTGGGCTTCTCTGTACAATCTCCTATGTTCCCCCCCAAAGACTGGAATGGTGGCATATGTGAGATCCATATGTAACATCCCTCCAAGTCTCTTAATCCAAGATCTTGACAACAACATGCCAAACTTGGGGGGAACATTAGCTACCACAATATCCATGACCATACTCTTCATGGACAGCTGAAACAAAGAGACTACCAGGTCCTTGATAACTCCCAAGCATTGTACCTTCCTGGAGTCAAAGGAATAGAGGTCATGATAGGCTCTGGTGACTTCTAATCCTATCTCTTCCATGACGGCTTTGGGCATGAGGTTGTGGGAGGCCCTTGAATCCATTAAGCAATTGTGCAACACTTTGTCATGTATGTTCAGGGAGGTGTAGAAGGGAGGGGATGAGTCATCTCTGTCTTCTACCATGGGGCCTAGGACAACTGCTGGTTTTTCATCTTGGAGGTTTATGAAGTCTGTGGAAGGGCATGAGGCTTCAGAATTCAAAAGGTCTGAGAAGCATTTTTTGAATTCGCCATGTTTGATTAGCTCGGTGAGGGGCACATGAATTCTAACCTTTTGAATTTCATGTTCGAAATTGAAAGAAGATGTAAGCTTTGGAATTTCTCTTATTTCAGGAACATGAGTTTGGAAAATGGGAGAGAGGGGTTGGGCCTTCTTACCTTTGTGACTGTCTTCTAACTCATTAGCAGGCTTCTCTGCTCTAGTGGACTGCTCTGGAACATCAGGTACTGTTGCCCTTTTGTCGGATCTCAGGTTATACCTACCTCGACCACTGCTAACCTTGTCTCCCTTGCTCAATTCGTTTAGCTGACTGTTCATGAGAGACTCCTCGTATGTTGATTGGGTCAGATGAGGGAAAGGGGGAGTGACTTCTAAACAGTGGATTTTAGGCTCAGGATCGTTTGTTTTCCCTTCTTCATCAGCCACAAAATTGTTCTGGAAGGGAACTTGAATTCTTTGGTCGTCTCTGTCTCTTTCCTTCTCTCTATGCATAGTTGGAGGAGAAAAATTATTTGGCCTTCTGAAACCTGCTCTGTTCTCGGTGCTCTGAGGGTCCTTGTTCATTTGTTTCCTTTCCACTTTCAATCTCTCCATTTCTTCTTTCAGAAAGTTCATTGCCTGGGTCAGCTCATTTACTTGAGGGTGAGGCAGTGATGGGCCAGAAGTTGAGGCTTATGATTTTCCCTTTCTTCTGTCTGCGTCGGCCCTATCCCTCAGTATGTCAGCTGCTAATATGTTTGGATTCCACTTCTATAGCTACATCTTTCATTTGAGATAAGGAGGTGGCTCTTCTTTCTCTTAATAAAAGACAGAAATCAGGGGTGAATGCACCAGCATAGGAAATTTGGGCAGAGGCCTCTGAGGGTTTTATCTCTGTAGGAATCTTGTTATACATTTTATTGAATCTTTTGGAGAAGTCAGAGACAGACTCTCCTTCCATCTTCTTCAGAGACCCAAACTCTGTCATGTAATATATGTAATCTTTCCTATCTCCCCACTCCCTTAAGAAAACATTGTCCAGGGCTTCAATGCCAACAATAGATCCTGGGGCCAGTCCCCTAAACCATTTCCTCACCTCACCATCCAAGCTCTGAAAAAGGACTCTCATCCAGACATCTTCATTTTCAATGTTCAGATTGTCTGCATAACTGTAGAAAGCAGCCAGGTGCTCTTCTGCAGTTATGTACCCTTCCCCAGTGAACTTGGACATGCATTTCAAGTAGTCTCCAACAAGGAGAGGGTTCATGGAATGAGGTAGGATTAAGGGAGCATATCTAGCTGCGACTATGGAATCCATTCTATTCAGAGGGTATTAGCACCAGCCATAGGGATATTAGGTGGAGGAGAACTTGGAGGAGAAGGAGTGCGAACAGGAGATGACGGAAAGGAGGCTCTCGAAGGAGACGAAGGGGAAAACAGAGGGAAGGTTAGGGGGCCTAAGTGTGCATATGCTTCTCTCTGCGTAACAATAGTAGTAAAAGGAGAGGTGGTGAAACCTTCTGAGGCTTGAGGTCTGCACTGAGGCACATCTTCCAGGGAGGGGGGAGTGACAAGGATCTCTCCCTCTAATACTAGGCCAGGAGGAGAAAACTCAGCAGGAACACTCCCGAAGTTCAGAGAACGAGAAACCTCAGAAAAAAGATAGCTAGAAAGCTAAGAACAAGAAAGTGGAGTCTTTACAGAAGGAGGTGGGGAAATACCTATTTGAGTGGCGAAGCTTTCTCTTTGAGAGGACTTCCCCTTTCTTCTAATTACCTTCGGATTTTCTTCAAGCGTGGCCAGGGGCAGCTGTGGATGGGACTGCATGTGTCTGCTGTTGGAATCCACAACTAATCGAACGGGTTCGCCATAGTGGAGTCATCACAATGGAGTCGCCAGGTGCACAGTAGCAATCTTCAAGTTCTGATTTCTGATGCACCCTCAGAATCAGTTGATCGTTGTCGTTCAATCCTGGGGAAAATATTCAACTTCGTCCCCGACAACGACGCCAGAAATGTTGGAGGCAGAGGTCACTCCTAGATTGCTTGCAGGAGCAGAGCCTGACACCCATCAGTTTAATGTCACGATTTGTTTATAAGGGGTGATCAAATGGAGGAGAACTCGGAACGATATCATTTCAACTCAGAAACTAGGCCAGGCATGCATGGATGAGTGAGGTCTTGATAAACTTCAAATAGTGAGTTGCAATAAAGGGTGAGCAGGGGGAAGACTTGCGTGAGAAGAGTGCGAAGGTCTTACCATAAACATCTGGTTTGTGACAGACTGGAGAAGAAAACATTCGAACGCAACATCCTCTTACATTCAAACATAAAAAGACAGAGAACACAATAATGTCACAACAAATCCTTTATCATAACATAATTGCAACAATCCATGCGATTCCTTCGATAATGGACTCTTTGGCCTAAGATGAAACATAGATGGAAAAAGGAGAACTGTTTGTTATAAAACAAGAAATCTCAAACACAGAGGCATAACCAAGAAACCAGAATGTTTGCTGAATCTTTACAGTCGAGAGCTTAGCTCTACCATCGATAGATACAAAAATGGCGAAAATGCCTTCATATACTCAAACTAGCAACAACAACAAGATCGAGACATAGAATTAACAACTTTGCATCTGCATGGCTTCTGAAAATCTGCAGCCGCAATCTTTGAATGGTCGTGCGACTTATGGCAGACACGATCGATTTTCTGACAGTTTCATCGGCGAATCGACGTGCCTTTAATTCATTGCCGGACTCCCCATTATGGTGGAGACGATGTCTAACCACCACCAACCACCTCAATAACTGCTTCATGGGGATTGAGGACGATCTAGCCAACTCATCATTTTGGGATATGGAAGACTCCTCGCGCTGCCACCTGGAATAACTGAATAGCTTGAAGGATGGGTATGGAGTCCAACACGGAAGGTGGGGCTTGGCAATAGAGTGATGGGGCCACCACCGCAGAGATGAAGTAAGAAGCGATGAGGTATGAGAGCGGCAGCAGGGGACGTGATTAGTGGGAGGCTGACATGGAGAGGAGCGGGACACATGGTAAGCGAAGAGTGGATGATGATATGGGGAAAGGGCCACCTGGACAAAAGAGTCGAGGAGGACAGATGACACACGGCAGCGGGGGAAAGGAAGTTCTGGAGGATGACATGACGGGAGAAGGGCCCACGCTGGCTAAACATAGAGCTGCTGAGGGGGTCCGAAAATGCATTAAGCACCATTGATCCAAGCGCGTTGATCTCGACCGTCAGAAAGTTGCATCCGCGATTCCAGACCCCCCCCCCTCCGCTTAAAGGTAGAAAGGCAGGGGAGTCCGGAATCCAATATTCGCCGTTGATCCGGGCGCGCGAATTGCTGCTGCTCAGACTTGCTTGCTACTTACCACAGGCGCATTATCACCCAAAACTTAGGACAAGTGGGTTTTTCACCCATTCTTTTGTATTCTAACCCCAGTACAATAAATATCGCTAACAATATTTGAGTTTTCTTCCACCCTTATCCACTACTTGCCAACCAACCTCAAACTTGTCTTGCATAGCCAATATCTTAACATGCTATAAGGATTGACATATGCCTCCTACTCTAGTTGCAGAGAATTAATTAAAATCACTTAATAATGCTTTTAATTTATCAACATAATTTCAAGTGATACTTCCACGCCCTGAAAATGTCACTCATGGCTCTATGACACTTGAGATGTATTCTTCTCAGGAGCCATCTATTTTTCATTCAAAACCATGCATAGAACCATTTTCTTCTTCATGGTTCCTTACTGACTCTCTACAAAGATTCAATTCACTTTTAAGTCTTTCTTGGCTTTGACATCTCCATGCTATTGTGGAAATATATTCAATACCTTTGGAATGCATCAAAAATCCTCTATTATTCTTTCTTTCCTTGAATCATTTTCATGCATTCCCATTATCTTGATATCTGCCTCATGAATTATTCTTCCATTATCCTAGCATGTTCATGGACTCGCAACTACATATTATGCTGGTATTAACTTTCAACATTCCACTATTATTTGTATTCCTTTGATCCATCTCCTACATGACCCAATTATATTTCCAGTCATGTTTTCTGAGTAACCTTGGACAGTTAACACCAAATTCCTTCTTGAGGTACTTGATTTATTCCTTCCTTAACTGATCATATCAACACTTGGATTTGCTTGCTGGTTATTACTTTCCCCTGTCTTGACCAATTTGATTTCAACTTGCCTTGTACACTCCACTTCTATCATTCCATACTGATGCCCTTAATACCATGCTTCCACTGCGCACTCTGATAACCATAAGAGAAGAATTACTCTATAATGTCGTAGCTAATCCCTGGATATGATGCACTCTTTATTCAAATATGAAATAATCCTCTTTATTTATCTGATTACTATGATTCTGGTAGTCAATTCCTTTTATAATAGATCCGACTCCGATGCATTGCTTAATTTGTATATTGGTTTCTTTGGGAGTGTTCACTAATTCATTCACTACATGACCTATTCCTCTGCCCATATTCCATTGAATACTTGACTAACATGAGAGGACTTCCTGTAGTGGCTTTCCAAGACTTTATGTCTGCACTCAGATTCATACCTTAACATTTTGGGGTCTTGGATTTTGATCATCTTATGAAAGATTTTTGTCATATCACTCTTTCCCTGATTACCTCTACTTATTTTTAACTAAATTTCAAACTTATCACCTATTAAGAACTAAAATTTTTTAACTCCGCAAGAATGTGCAGCCAACAAAATTTGTCAGGCTAACTGTTTCAACAATTTCACGAAAATATGAACCATTCTGGTGCAATAATATATCATAACGCTTTCTTCTAATTTCTTGAAAACTTGAATGACCAGCTTAATTTTATGGGTGGATAATTATATTCTACTGTCCAATACCTTTCCAATTCTTTCTCCCATGCTCAATTTTGAGTCTTGAGCATAAAGTTATGGTTATTTGAAAATTGCCCATTTTTTTTTTTTGTTCACATTTCAATGAGGTGCAACTCTGCATTGTAATTATGCATTTTTTCACCTACTCCATTGTATTTTTAGTAGGGTAACAATTGGGTTTCTTCATATACATCTTATGGACACTCTATCCAAGTTTCACCTCTTTCTGGGTTATGGGATGCTAGTTATAGCCTGCTAAAGTTCTAGGCCAATTCATGTTTTTGGTCTGGAATGTTACAAGTACCTTCTCTTCCATATTAAAGACTATTAGCATGCCAAAAAATTTAATTCAGCTTCGGAACTGTCTTCTATGGTTCAATATATTTCCATTGACTACTCCTGTGCCTCAATCTGATTCCAAAGCAGAAAGTTATGGCTATTTGAAGTTAGTTGGGTCTTGAAATTTACCCTCCACTGTTCGTGCTGTAACTTTCTCATAAAATCTCCATTTGACGAGAGAATGCTTTCATTCTCTCAGGAACATACTATAACATACCCAACATACAACTAAGCTATGTCACATAAATTTTTTGAACTACATGCAATTAAAACATATACACACAAAACTCTTGAGGATATATATATATATGTGTGTGTGTGTGTGTGTGTGTGTGTGTATAAATAACATTATCAAACAAATACATCTGTAATTGCATGGTTTCACACTGAAATAACAAAGCATCATGTAATTTTATCACATAGTTGACACTTATCTTGGTAAGAGTATCACTGATTGGGTGAAGACCTTCCATGAACCTCCCAACCTTAGACCACACTGCTCATCACTCTCAACAGTGAGTCACCCTTGAGATGGGACTAAAATCCTCCCTGGTAAAGGGATTCCTAACCAAGCTAATGGTTCATAGACAACAGGAAAGACTCAATCACAGGTGCCAACTCAAACTAATAGCCTATAGTCCCTCATTCCCCACATTCCTGTCCCACCCAAGAAGTGTGCCCCTTCTCTTCTCAATGGTCCTTCGACTGCCCCACTTCCTTTCTCGGCTTCAGCAACATGCCAGACAGGAAGTCTTAGAGCCCTATAGCTATAGTTTATCACCTTCAGGAAATCAATTCCTAGCAATCATCTCACACAGATAATTGCTCACAGGCTTGACAACTCGCCTCTTCAATATCCCATGGGAATGACAACCCGCTTCTTCAGTCCATCTCCCAAGCTAACCAGGTACACAAACATGTATGGTTATGGATACAAGATCAAGTAAAATGACATGCATGTATGAAGGATAATTGAGTGAGGGAGAGAGTGCTCATAGAATCATGGTTGAAGGATGAGTGCATGATGGAAGAGAATGATCAGAGGAATGAATGAATGAATCCCCCAAAAATGAACTAAGTCCCAACAATGTTGGCATGTTTTGCAGACAATGTATGCTTGTCATTGATGGCAAGTACAACAACAAAGATGCCAAGAAACGTGCAAAGGTTTGTAGGCAGGTCATTGATGACAAGATCAAAGTAAGCATTGATAAAAAACAGGAACAAAGTAAGCTCAGGAGTAATTAGCGCAGAGTCGATTGCAGTGCCTAAGCTGGAGAGGAGAAGCGTTAGTAATTGTTGGATCCCATTTAAATTCTCGAAAGAAGGAGGAGTGTCATATCATATTGTAGACAAGAAGAACACACAAAAGAGGAGGACATATCTCAGGTGTCAGATCTGAGCATAAGTTCCGACCATTGTTGGATCAGGAATAACCTGCATGTTATTTAAAGTGCAAGATCAAAGCGGTGGTCCAACTCCATTTCAGAGTTTTTCCTATTGGGATTTCGAATATCGGGAGATGGAAATGTCAAGGTTCTTTACAACATGAGTCCTAAAATCACAAAATGCTAAATCCTGAAACAGACATGTCAGCAAACCACATCAGCTAAGAACACGTGGCGCAACCAGGTCACACAAATGCAGAATTGGCGAATGCCGAAATGCCAAAATGAATGAAAGATCCCATGGAGCCAATCAAATGGTGCAGGTGAATTTGAGTATGATCGGAGGGCTAATTTTTCTCTTCACAATGTAACTGCTAGAAACCATTGATGGCTTCTGCCACAAGATTCGAAGAGATCTCCGTGTGATCACTAGAGGAGTTGAAGGGTCTCCAAGCTTCTTCCAGTGACTAAAGATGATTCTTAGAGGGACTGAAAAGTGGATGAGTGTTGAAGTATGTTACTGAAATAGAAGGCATAAGCTCGACTATGCCAGAGAAAACAAGGAGTGTCAATTGCCAGAGAGGCTGAAAAATCTCAGCAGAACACCTAGTGATGTTGGACGCGTGGTGGGAACCACCAGAGAAGATGAAGAGTTGCAATGATCAGGTAGAGCACTCAAGAGGTGGAGGATATCGACATGGTGTGAGTATGCAGAGGCATTGTGCGCATTGCATGCACAAGGTGCACAGAAGATATAAGTACACGGTACAGAGAAGAGATGCGGTTGTTGTTGCTGAGGTGAAGTAATGCATGTTTGAGGAAGTAAATAGGTGGTGCAGCAGCTGAAATGCACAGGAAACAAAAGGTGCATTGAATGAGAATGGCACACAGTGCAATAAAGGAAGAAGAACAGAATGGGTAGCGGATGCATGCAGGAAGACAGTGAGGAAGTCTGAGTAGAAAAATCTTGCAGAACATTGATAAGACTGGTAAGCTGTTATTGAACACTATATCACTGTAATAGGTTTCAGTATTTCATATTCATAAACCAGGGTGGTTGGGAGGTGCTAGGGATGACTGGTGTCCTCAGAGGTTCAAGTGGGTGCTTGAACACAGGGAGTTGTAGCTTCCTTCTAGTTGGTGCTAGAGAAACTAGGGAGTTGGTGCTTCCTTCTAGTTGGTGCTAGAGAAACCAGGGAGTTGGTGCTTCCTTCTAGTGGGTGCTAGAGAGAAACAGAGAGTTGGTGCAATCAGCAAGTTGCAGCTTGAAAAACAGAGGTTGTAGCCTCACAATGAGTTGGTTCTCATATGTATGATAATGTAAAGAATGTAAATAATACTTATCATTTAAAGAAGAAAAGGTTTTTACCCTGTATGGTTTTCCTCTGGAAATATCCGTGTCTTTGTTTCTCATATATGTGAATGATGCTGAATGTGCCATTGTTTATTTCCCAACATTATTGTAATCATCATTGAGTGCCTTGTAAAGATTAAAAAAGAAGCATAATTGTTTAAGCACGGTAACAACCGATTCACCCCCCCCTCTCAGTTGTCCAACAATTGGTATCAGAGCTAACCCATTTTATCTAAGGGTAGATCCTAGAGCTTAAACATGTCAATCCATGAAGGAAATTCAAACAATAAGGCCCCTCTGTTCAATGGAACAAACTTTGCCTTCTGGAAAGTTAGAATGAGAACCTACATAATGGCTTTAGGTGCAGATGTCTGGGATGTGGTAGATACTAGTTATGTAAAGCCAGATGTGCTAGCTAATAAGGATGACAAACTAGAATTTAGCTTCAACGCTAAGGCTATGAATGCTATATTGAGTGGGCTTGCAGAAGCAGAATTTGTAAAAGTTATGCACCAAGGAACTGCCAAAGAAATGTGGGACAAACTCATTAGTAGTTATGAGGGTAATGAGAAGGTAAAGGATGCAAAGCTTCAAACCTACAGAATACAGTTTGAACAACTGAAGACAAAGGAAGATGAAACTGTTGGAAAATACTTTCTAAGAGTATAAGAAATGGTAAATGCAATGAAGGCACTTGGTGAAACAATTGGGGAACCTTCTTTAGTTCATAAAATCTTGAGGTCTCTCCCAGATAGGTTCAACCCAAAGGTCTCTGCTATAGAATAACTTAATGATCTAAAAACCTTGGATTTTGATCAACTTCTAGGAACATTGATTGCATATGAAATGAGAATAGTTAAAGATAAACCCACCTCCAGAGAAGCATCATTTAGAGAGGACAAGAGTGAGGATTCTGAGCCCGACGAAATTGAAACAAAATTTGTGAAGAGACTGAAGAAGGGATCAGGAAAATACAAAGGTAAACTGCCTTTCAAATGTTTCAACTGTGGTAGGATAGGTCATTTTACAAATAAATGTCCCCACAAAGGAAAGGATCAGACATGCGATGATGAGGAGAAGTACAAACACAAAAATTTCTTTAAAGAGAAAAACTTTAAGAAGAAAAGTCTATGCGTAAACAATGATGATGATCCTTCAGATGATGAAGAAAATGACTCCTCTATTGAAGATAAACTAAATGAATTCATACTTATGGCCAAAGAGGATTATGATAATAAAAGCACAAGGAGTGATGTTAATGAAGAAGAAGCTGTGGTTGACATGGAAGGAGAATTGATCAGTGCAATGGAAGAGATTGACAGACTAAGAATCAAGAACAGAAAGCAAAGACAATTGTTGATATAGTATGAGAAAGAAAGTAAAAAACCTGATGAAGACATTGTCCTACTAAAAGTAGAATTATAAGAGGCAAAGAAAATCAAAGACATTCTGAAACAACAGTTATAAAAAAAGAAGGTGAGATGTGAAGCATTAGAAGAAGAAGTAGTGAAAACTAGGAAAGAGATGGAGAAGTTTCAAGCGTTGTATAATCAAAATCTATCGAGTATCAAAGCCTCAGAAGGATTATCCCCATCCTGAATTAGCAAAGGAATCCAAAGTTGAAAATTGGTTTGGGTTATGAAGAGGGATCAAGTAGTGGCAAGCCAAGAAATGAAGAACCCATCAAGTTTGTCAAATGTACAACTAATAACGACAACGAACCTGCAGGAACAAAGGAAGACAATCAGTCGCCTAGGATGAGTAAGGTAAAAGATGCCAGAACTGAATCTATAGAACAAAGAAGTAATGCACTCACTGCTGAATGATGTCATCAGCCTGGAAGAAATCGATTTGCACAAAGAAGACAACCATTTCTCAGGTACAAAGAATTTTTCCATGGCTATTGTTTCTACTATTCTAACTTTGGTCACAAAGCTGTAAATTGTTCCTTAAGACTTAGACATGAGAAATTAATATTTCAAAGGAATAAATACTTCCTGCAACAAAGAATGATACAATCAAGTAATAATCCTTCACAGACTGCAAATTGCCAAATTAAGTCTAGACACATACAACTAAGGAGGCCAAGAAATAATGAATAGTCAATAAGTAGGAAACACTAGAACAATAAGTTTGACCTATTGAATAGTGAGGTTGAATGCTACACCTGTCATAACTATGGACATAAAACTATTGACTGTCGGTTAAGGAGCTATGAACCAGATTCAAAATCCCCTGCTAAAAATGTCATGTTTTGGAAGAAGAAGGAAAGTGACAAGTGTGGATTAGTATTGTCTGCTCAAAGAAAAAAAAACTCTTGGTATATATATAGTGGATGCTCCAAACACATGATGGGAGACAAAAGCAAGTTTCTATCTCTAAGTGAAAGCAAATCAGGAAACGTAACCTTTGGAAATGATGCTCCAGGGAAAATAAAGGGCAAAGGGATGGTTTTCTTAAGTAATGGAAAAGGAAAAGCCCAAGATTTTCTACTTGTGGATGGGTTGAAACATAATCTACTCAGTGTAAGTCAAATGTTTGATAGAGGATGCAAAGTGTTTTTCACATCCAAGGACTGCAAGATAAAGTCTGTAAACTCAGGACAAGTGATGGCCAATAGCATAATGATAGAAAATAATGTATATGTGCTGAAAGAAAATAGAGAAGAATGTCATCTAAGAAAACATGATGAAAGTTGGTTATGTCATAGGAAACCTGGACATCTAAAATTTGACCACTTAATCAAACTCAAAAACCTCGAGGAAGTAAAATATATTCCGAGAATATCAAAGCCCCAAGATTCAATGTGTAAACCCTGTCAAGTAGGGAAGCAATACAGGACACAGTTTAAGTCCGAGAGCTTTACTTCAATAGAGAAACCACTCCAACTAGTTCATATGGATTTATGTGGACCATCAAGACAGGAAGGCACAGGGAAAGAAAACTACTTCATGTTGATTATCGATGATTACTCCAGACTTACTTGGGTTGCCTTTCTCAAAGAAAAAGCTGAAGCATTTGAGAAGTTTAAAATATTTAAGGCTTTAACAGAGACTCAAAACGGTAAGAGGTTAAAGGCAGTAAGATCAGATCAGGAAGGAGAGTTTATGTCAAGAGACTTCAAGGAATTCTGCGATGAGCATGGGATCAAGAGAGAATACACAATCCCAAGAACTCCACAACAAAATGGAGTTGTTGAGAGGCAAAACAGAACAGTGCGGGAAATGGCCATGTCAATGATGAATGAGAAGAACATTGGTCAAACCTACTGGGTAGAATCAATACACACATCATTTCATGTGCTTAACAAATCCCACCTTAGACCACAAAGTGACAAGACACCTTATGAATTATGGTTTGGAAGACCCGCCTCAATCAAACACTTCAGAGTCTTTGGGAGTAAATGCTACATAAAGAATAATGATGAGAACCTCGACAAATATGATGACAGGGCTGATGA